>VXCM01003086.1:0-95281 GCA_014773175.1 Lucifuga dentata | reverse complement strand
AATGCTGAGGACAGAGAGACAAGAGGACATGAGACAGGGATCAGGTTATGAAAAGCAGAGACAGATAATTTATGCTACTGACTGACATGGTTTTAAAGCTATTGTTATTAATCTTTTATCTCTCCAAATGTCTTAAAATGCACGTATTTAGATCAGGGAAATCACAATTTTTTTTTTTTTTTTTTTTTTNTACTACTGGAACGGTGAATTAAAACTGTTTTTCCTACCTTCCAGACCGCCATTGGTTTCAGTTCATTCTGGTACACTATTAAAGTCAACATGTTGATACTAGAAACGTTCTTGGGATAGGTAATCCATCATCACCAACAAGACACGTGTTCAAGTTTTTTTTTTGAAGTTATGTATTTTTAGCATTTAAGCGCAATAAATAGTGTGGAGTGAATGTATGCCTCCACTGGGGAATATAGTCCCAAAAGAAGACCTGCATTTATGGAAAAATTTAAATGACTGTGACTTCATAAGACTGTGTAACTATTAGCAGGAGAAACATGGATTTTTAAGGTGGGTGTATCACTTGAATATTTGATTTTGAAAGATTAAGAGATTTTGCAAAATATCAGGAAAGCTGAAATGCGGTTTTATCCTTTGAGAAATGATTGTCAGTAATGTAACATGTATGAAAATTGAACATATTAGGCTCAAACATGCAAAATGAGTGGTATGGTCATTTAAGTCCAGTATAACATGTGTATCACTTGAACATTTGATTTTGAAAGATTAGGAGATTTGAAAAAAACCCCACAAAAACTAAAGTATGGTTTTTATGTTTTGGAAAATGGCTAGTAATGGTCAGTAACATACCATATATGTGGGTTGTATACTGTATATTGGGCTCAAACATTCAAAATCACCAGTATACTCCTTTAAACAGAGTCCAGAAACAAACGGGTGTGAGCTTGATGGCCAGTCAATCGCGTGTGCGAGTACAGAAGTTTCTCTATTTACAAGTCCAACTCTTCAAGGATGTGAATATGCTGTAGTTAAAATTTATATATGCAAATGAATTCTGAATAGGATTTTATCTTTTGCTCTTGTCTTTGCTGGGAACACCTGCTCCTTGATCTGGGTTCAGTTTATTTGACTTGAGAAAGAGGAAAAAGCCAGTCAGATCAAAGTGCATTCCGTTTCCACAGCAGAGGTGAACAGTGCAACCGTTTCGTGTTTTATTAGCCACTCAAATGCTAAAAACATGTGTCTTTAAGCAATTTTTTTTTTGAGGTCAGATCATCTGATCGTCATTTTACATGACCCAAAGCTGGAGAAAATTTTTTTTAAGAAATAAGGAGAATAAAAATTGGCTAAAAAAAAAAGTTAAACAAGAAGACAATTTGGGTTGATAGTTCCACTGACTTATGATCGTGGAAAAATGACATAAAGCGCAGCAGCTGAATCAGTCCCAGCGAGTGTAATTGTTATTTAATGCAGAGTGTTTCCTGTTTGTTAGCCAACACCGGGGTTTGTTTATGCAGGAGCGCAGCATGTTAATCAGCATCGTCTTGATTATGATTGGTGGGGCTGCGGGTAATGCCGCCACAATCACCATTAGCCGTTTGCTTTATCATTACCAAGGCNGGTGGGGCTGCGGGTAATGCCGCCACAATCACCATTAGCCGTTTGCTTTATCATTACCAAGGCGGCTTGAAATTGCTTTGCTGTTGGCTGTTTTGGGAAAAACATCATCAGCCGTGATGGAAGAGGAAATTTACCTAGCCCCCCCAAAAGCAAAAGTCCCATTCAGATCGACGCCATTACAGCTACAAAAACAACCTCTTTTTTTTTGACATCTTGGAATATATTTTGCAGTCAAGTCTAGCCTGATCCAGACTTTTATTTCCCTCCAGATTCGAAGTAGGAGTCCATTATGGCTCGAAGCGGAAGATATAAATTAAACAGTTTCTTCCTGGAGATGTCTGCCGCGCTCTTATTAATAGTAGGGAGACCTCTCTTTGCTCCAGGCGCTTATACTCTCGTCTGCCTCGCATTCATTTAAGAGCTCCTTTTCTTAGCTCGCACATACTGTACAGCGCTATTGATTGGTCGAGTCAAACGTATTAGTGCTGATGGATTGGTGTCTTAGTGCTCCACCTGTCACGGGGAAACGAGCTGGGTGTCGGTTAGAACGAGGGAGAGGCTGCAGCATCAGCTTCCTGTGCGGTGCAGGTCACCTCTGGCTGACTCAGGACAACCTTGACTGCAAGGACGTTTGAGTTTTGCAGAAGTGTACAGATGTGTGGGGTACACTCACACGAGGAGGAATTCTGCATCAGGTTGATGACTTTGTCTAATGCTGTGGTGGATTTTGTAGTCAGAGCCCTCATTTTATAGTGCGATGTAGTAGGGAGAATGTGTTGAGCATTGAATAAGTTGCAAAATTTAAAGAAACCATTCTGACAATTTTGCATGTTTAAGCCCAATAAATGCTACCTGCGTACACCTTACATTACTGACTCACAATTTCCAAAACATAAAACCATATTTCAGCTTTTCTATTATTTTGCCAAATCCCCCAATCTTTCAAAATCAAATTTTCAGGCAATACAAACAACTTAAAATTCAGTATTTTGCCTGCTGACATTTACGTCTGAATGTAGAAGGGACGGTCGTTTTTTAAAATTTCTTGGTAAAAGCCATTTTCTGCTGGGACTATATTCCCTGGCGGAGACATACGGTACATTGTCTTCCGTGCAGCTCCAATTAAATAAAGTTACCTTGACAAAAAACTTTATATACATAATGTTCGCTTTGATTGATTACTTATCTCAAGCACGTTTCAAGTTGATTTAATAGCATATTGGAATGAACCGAAACTAATGGCAGTCTAGAAGATGGGGGGGAAAAAATTCTACAATTTACTGCTCCAGTAGTACATTTTGAGAAATGGTTGTCAGTAATATAATGTATATGTAGGTTGTATATATTGGGCTCAAACATGCAAAATCGCTGGTATTGTCCTTTAATGGATCCTGTAAGAAAAATCGTAGGTCCTGACCTGTTCTTAAAGCTTTGTTTTTGATTAGCCTTTTACTTCTACACACCTGGACACACATCCTGAACTACGGGCCTAACAAGAAAAGTGTTTGGCTAGCTATCTGCCATGTTGTGGCTGACCAATCAGAACAGAGCAGGGGTTTTTTGGGAGGGGAGTTTTAAAAATACAGCATCTGAAATGATCTGTTTTCACTCAGTGTGCACAGTGGTGCTTCAGCAAGGGAGAGCAGAAAGGGTTCAATATCATTTTTTTTTTTTTAATATTAAGCATTGTAAAGGTTTAAAAATAAAGCCTAAATGAAGATAAGAACATGAAATCTATATAATATGTATACCCTTTAATTCATTATTAGAGACATGTACATGAAAGTCTGTGCATGCTGCATACTTGGAAGATTTGGAACAGTAAGGTGTTTTTCCATAGTGATTAATCATTTATGAGGAGTAACTTCCGTTGAACTTGGAACATTGTTTGAACCTGAGGTTTTAGTATAAATTTGTAGTTTCTACTGAATATTTCTTTGAATGTCATTAATCAACATGAGAGATTCAGTGTTAAGTCTCCATATCTGTTGGAGCGGTTCTGGTGTGATGTGGGGCAAAGTAATACAGTACCTTCAGCCTAAATACTCCTGTGGTTAATTAAAGCACTCTCCTGTGATGTGATTTAAAAAAAAGGTGATTTTCTACCTCTTGCTTTTCCTTTTTTCATCTGAAGGAGCATCTTAATGGCACACTTGCATGCTTCATTTTTGTTCTAATGTCACAGGAAATATGTTCTTTCAACCACAGCAGCACCCTGATTGCACAGCTGATGTTCGCACTTACCCATATTTGTGTGTGTGTGTGTGTGTGTGTGTGTGCGACTAAAATGTGGACAACAGAAAGCCAACCAGATCCCAGGCTCTGAAGGTTGGGACTCTTAATGATCATATGTGTGTGTGCTATAATTATGCAATGTCATGTTTTGGGAAAAAAAAAAAAAAANGAAAAAAAAAAAAAAAATCATGTCTGTCCTCTGACAAATTAAAGGACCATACCAGCCATTTTATAATCTAATATATTAAATTTTCATACATGTTACGTTATTGACAATCATTTCCCAAACGATAAAACCGTATTTCAGCTTTCCTGATATTTTTGCAAAATCTCTTAATCTTTCAAAATCAAATATTCAAGTGATACACCCACCTTAAAAATCCATGTTTCTCCTGCTAATAGTTACACAGCCTTATGAAGTCACAGTCCTTTAAATTTTTCCATAAACACAGGTCTTCTTTTGGGACTATATTCCCCGGTGGAGACAAACGTTCACTCCGCATTTTTTTTTTTATTATGCTTAAACACTAAAATTACGAAACATTAAAAAAAAAAAAAACCTGAATACACGTCTTGTTTGCAATGATGGATTACCTATCCCAAGAACATTTCAAGTATCAACAAGTTGATTTTAATAGCATAGCAGAATGAACTGAAACCAATGGAGGTCTGGAAGGTAGGAAAAACATTTTTAATTCACTGTTCCAGTAGTATGCTTTGGAAAAGGATTGTCAGTAACGTTATGTGTATGAAAATTGAATATATTCGGCTCAAACATGCAAAATGGCCAGTATGATCCTTTAAGCTGAATTTAGACCTGACTTTCCGCTCGCTGACAATTTTTAGATATTGCCAATAAAAGGGCTAGATCAGAGGCAAACTGATGATCGCATTTGCTCAAATCCTGCAGTCTGAATAGTGTTGTGACAGGCAATGACAGAAATGACAAGTTACAACCAACCGAGGGGAAAGAAGGGGGAGGAGTCACAACACCCGCAACAAAACCTCAGCAAGTATGTCTGCAAGCATGGCTGTGAGAAAGGCTCCGTCATGTTCTCTGTCGCTTGAATTTTCAGGACTGAAAGTAGTTGGAAAACAAAAGAAACTCATTATGGTGTGGATCCTTGCTGGTCAAAGCTTTTTTAATTTGTGAACTCCTCATGTTGAACAACCCTGTAGTGTGTACAAGGACTTCAGAATATCTGAAGACAGAAAGTCAAGCATTGTGAGCTGCACATCTATTTGACGACTTTGAAAGCCAAATGGTGTGTTCAGGAGCTTAAGAACAAATAACGTGAAATCTGTCGTTTTTTGATGTGTGAAGGTACAGTGCCTTTACGTGTGTGTGTCTGAGTGTATCCAGTCCATTCCTAATGTCTCAGAGTTTTATTAATCGAAATCGGTGACATCTTGTGCTGAGCCATCAGTCAGCCGCTGCTTGGAAAGCTTTCCATTAGGAAGGTGAAATCCCCTCTTGGCCCTCAGCTGACATATTACTTCAATCTGCTCTCTGAAGGTCACAGCATTTCAATTGGCCTCCAGAGAGACTGCAGCTGTCAGACCGTCTCTCCGGAGGCCAAATGAACTCCAGCTCCAGCTGGGTTGAAGGAGACAGTGATATCCGGTGAAACGTCTGTTTATCCATCACCTCAGGGCTGACGTGTCGTATGCTTGGGCCTGATCACATGACTACATGTGCAACGGCCCGTGTTGTTCCCCATGCAGCATCGCGTGACTGAAGTTGGCCCCTAAACTAAAATTTTGGAAAAATAGTCTTACTTTTGCTATGTTTGTGCTGTTAAAATTTTCATTTCTTCTTCTATCATTTTTTTACCGATTAAAGAATATTTTATAGGTCATTCTGAGGTCAGTCATTCTGACTGACCTCAGACTGACCCCCCCNACCCCCGCCTCTAACTTGCTCCAAATTGACCCAAAATGTTCTCGTTTGGTTGTGCTGCATTTGTGTTGCTAAGTTTTTTTTTGTTTTTTCTTAGGTATTAAAAGATTCATTTTAGGTTATGACATCACCAGCTCCCAACCATCACCAAATTGCCTAGAATATTTTCTTTTAATATCTAAAAAATTGATAGCAGCTTAAACAAAAATTTTAACAGCAAAAATGACTGAGACTAATTTCCTGGAGTTTTTTTTTGGGGGGGGGGGNGGGGGGGGGGGGGGCACTGCTCTCATGTTGCAGCACCTGGCTTCTTGTTCTGTCTAACTCATTATTACCCAACTCTGGTCTTTGTGGCATACAACACTGCATCTTTTCCATCTCTGTCTGCTCACTAATTAGCTATAGTGGCAGTGTCCGTTCAAAACGTGCCTGGTCAGAACGGGCCGGACTTTATGGTGTGCACCATAGCCTGCTACAATTTAGTTCTGCACGTCCTTTGAGCTAGCTTTGCTTGCTGTAAGAGGGCGGGTTGTGACCGTGCCATTGGACTGCAGCATATGCTGCCGCGTCCAGAATGTATCCTGCTGCACGGACTACATTTTACCAGGACAGCTGAATTTGAGAACCACTCATCCAAACAACTTCACGCATGACACTGCACGTCCTTGAGTCTGGAGCAATAAACCTGCTGAATTTCAACTTCATAAAGTCCGGGTTGTAGACATGTTGGTGCCACAGACAGAGATTTCTGTCTTCATAGTTACAGTACTTAAGGTTCATTCATATGATCAAGATTTGGTCCCTGCCAGATTTTGAGTGGCTGCTCACACCTGATTTGCTAAATCAGGTGTGAGTAAAATAGAGAGAGATGACAAATATGCCGTGCTGTGTGCCACAAGGACTAGGATTGAGATACACTCGTCTAAATGACTCGACTACATTTACATTACATGTGACCTGCTTCTGATCTTTTGCTCACATGACACGTATTGGATACACTTCCTTAATATGTAAATGATAAAAAAGGACCATGGAATCAGATATTCTCAGATCTATTTTGGGCTACTTGCGTATGTGGAAATAAATCGGACACATATCGGATATGCACCAATGCAACTGCTGTCTAAATACAGAGATCATTTCCTTTCCAATTCCAGCTCCTACGTACTGTTCTAATTTATCTGCATATGAATGATGTAAGCGATCATATGATGACCACTCTCTGTAAACAGAAATGGAGGACTCACTGTAGACATGTGTTGATGTGGTTGTTTATATCAAACAGACTTGTTAGTGTGTGATAACAGGCTCCCATTACAGCTGCCACAGTCCAACTCCTACCCGCTTCTCCTCTGTGATCAACCAATGAAATCCTGATGGGAAAGTCTTGGTGATAAATGCTCGCACAACATATTGAATGTTTTTCTCAAACCTGCTGATCATATATATGAATAATAATTCTCTCATCTTCATCCATTGAAGCGTTTTGTTTACATCCATCTCAGAGATGTGTGCATGCACAGCTGCATCCGGGCTGCTGCAGGTCAAAGCTGTGTGGATACGAGCCACGTAAAAAAGAAACTATAAATACACTGAACAAAACATCAGATGTAGGCAAAAGATTGGAATTAAGCATCAAGACTTGTCATGTAAATCCAGCCTTTGAGTCATGACAGCATGGTTGCAGCCAGGTTGAACCACAATTGGTTGTTGAGTTTTCAACCTGTATAAAAAGGTTAGCTGTCAAAGATAAGTTTAGCTTCCATTAAAGGGCATTCCTTAGTTTCAACTTGGGATCATCTGAGCCACGTGTTTAATTGCTCCAATGTGAAGGGTGTTGACTTGACCTGATTTTTTGACTTAAGTACTGATCACAAGAGACTAGAATTACCTTTAAAGCTTATGTGTGATTTAGGAATTACCTCTACTTCTGTTTTTCGTACATTCACATGGGATCCTGATTTCAGTCTCATTTACAGGTCAAATCTTAAGGATTGTCACTAGACACAGTTAAAACATCACATACTTTTATCCTTAGCTTTGTATATTTTTGCACAGTGGACTGAGTCTGAACAGAAAACATTTCACTGCCATTAACACAATGTGTATGCTGTGTATGATGACAAATAAAGAACCTTGAACCATATTAGACACATCACTTAACATGAGCCTATTGAAAGATAGAACAACTCTTATTAGCAAGTGCGGCAATACATTTCATCCATCTCTTCATCTCGTTAATGCACACTAAAAGTGATTTTTACAAGTTTATAAAAATTTAGTTTTTTGTGTATTTTTGCACATGAACTCTTATTTAGCAAAGCAGTTGCCGGTTTTGTGTTGCGCCTTGTGTTACATTTGTCTTTGAAAGGCTTTTGAGAGTGAATGTTGCAGCAGCATGTTGTCTGACATGTTTGAGACCAGGCCGCTTTTTGTTTGACACTTGAATTAGAGCCATCTAGATTAGCCTGTTGTAATCTTACCTCCCGGCGTGACATAAAGGCAGCTAAATTAATCCCTGACCTCAGTTACACCTTATATCATCATTGACAGCAACATAAGCTTTAAATCTCCAAGATCATTTGTTGTCTTTTAAATATTAACACCCGGCTGCACACCGTCTCTCTGAGGCAACAAAAAAAACAAAAAAAAACAACAAAAAAAAACCTGTCTGACCTTCAGAGTCATCCAATACATTATTTTCCTTCCCTACACATCAGAATGTATGTGTGTGTGATGTTTGCAATAAGGTGCTGGTCTGGGTCGAGTGCATATAGTCTGTTTTTGTTTATCAGACCCTGGACAAATATATGCACATGGATTCACTTTTATGAAAGGTTACTTCAATTTTTTTTTTCTTGGAGATTTTTTACATCATATAAGAGAAAACATTATTTATCCTCATAAAAATTGTGAAGTCAGGATCCTTTTTCAGGGCAAAATCCCGTTTATGGTAGGAATGTATTTGATGTTAAATGATGGATGTTCTCATTGCATTGCTTGTTGAAGAAATCCACTAATACTGACACAATATTGACACAGGGATTATAGCCTGCAGAAATGAACCAATGAAAGTCAGGAAAGTAAGAAAAAAAATGTAAAATTTAATGCTCTACTCATATATTTTGGGAAATGGCTGTCAGTAATGTAACATGCATGCAGGTTGTACATGGTTGAGATCAAACATGCGAATGTAATATTGTGATGTTGTTGCACTAGATTATAAATAAAGACAATAAATTGCTGTATACCGCTGTATTGAATAGGTGCAGACTTTTATTTTGAAAGGTGGACGTTACTACTTCCGGTGCTACAAGTACTTTGTAACACTGTTTACATGTATTTTTTTTAAATTAATGTATATATTTTGTTATGCAGAGTTTGTGTACCAATTTGGGAAAATTGATGGTTTTAGGCACTGCAGGAAGATTGTTTGATTTCGCAAGCAGTATACGCTACACTTCCGCCAACGTAACTTCCTCTGTTTGCTGACTTTCACGGAATTCTGCTCTGCAGAGTTTTGTACTTTTCATTAGTTAGACCTGTGATTCCCAAAGTGTGGGCCGCGAAGGAACTGCAGGTGGGCCGCGAAGGAGGGAGGGAAAAATTTGTAAAAACAAATAAATAAAATTATGATCTTAAAATATTTTTTGAATTTTTTTTATGAGAAGAATGCATGAATAACTCATCAGATTTTACTATTCTTGAATATTATTATCATTTGGACGTTAGGATGGAACGCTGGCGCATGTCTCTGCTCCTCCTGTGTTTGTTTTTGTTTTGTTTTTCCTGTGCAGTTTTTGCTGTAGCCTATTCCAGTTTGGGAATGCTGATTGTTTTGTGGAATGACTGTGGCTCTTTGCTCTGTGAGTTCTTTGCTGGACTGTCTTTCTTTTTCCTGCTGAGCTGCCGTTTTACACCAGGCGCAACGTGAATAAGCAGCGCGAATATGCAAATGTTTTCACCGCGAAACGGTCATGTCAAAACTATTTACACCTGTCCACAGATTTCTAACTGAAAGTTTGGCAGCAGGACATCAAGGATTCAACATCACCCAGTGATGATTTGATGTTGCTTTTGACAGAAAAGAAGGGCAAGGGCCGCACTGGACAATTCAACAATTTACTGGTCCGTGACATGATAAAGTTTGGGAACCACTGAGTTAGACAATAGTTTTAGGCTGTTAAAATGTGTTTTATAATGACAACATAACGTTGGGACCATGCTGTTAACTTATTTGGTGTTTTGTGTTATATAAACCTGTAAAGTTTAAGAAGAATTGTTGTAGCATGTGGGCGGCCTACCANTGTTTTGTGTTATATAAACCTGTAAAGTTTAAGAAGAATTGTTGTAGCATGTGGGCGGCCTACCAAGCGGTAACCGTGCTACAATGTTAGAGTGTCTCTTTATAACTGAATGTGAGCTGTGAGTAGTGATGTTTCTAACATTGAACAGGCACAGAGCATGGTGAGAGACAAAGGCTGCTACATATGCTGCATTTCTTTTTATTGTTTCAGTGCCAGTAAAAGACGTCAAAAACCAGCCGAGAGTGTCACCTTATTTTATCCAACAACACAACGCAAAATAAGACCTACTGCACAAAATCATTGGCATTGTCCTGTAAGCCTCTGGAGTCTAAAATCACCTTTGCCAAATTTTTTGCTGATTTTTGGAGACTTTATTTTATTTTGACAATTTTATTATGATTTATTTCAGATTTTTATTTGTTTTGCTAAATTCTTTTAGATTAGGACTTTGTTCTTGAATGAAGAACATTCTCAAAAAATAAATTTGAGATTCCGTGTTCTTCAATCCCATGCATGAGTTAGGTCAGTGTTGAAGGATGCAGTACAAAATTCCCTCAGAAACACCTTAAAGGACCATACCACCCATTTTGCATGTTTGAGCCTAACATATTCAATTTTCATACATGTTACNCCTTAAAGGACCATACCACCCATTTTGCATGTTTGAGCCTAACATATTCAATTTTCATACATGTTACATTACCGACAATTATTTCCTAAAGCATACTACTGGAACAGTGAATTACATTTTTTTTTTCTACCTTTCAGACCACCATTCGTTTCATTTATTCTGGTACGCTATTAAAATCAACTTGTTGTTACTTGAAACATTCTTGGGGTAGGTAATCCATCATTACCAACAAGACGTGTATTCAGGTTTTTTTTAGAAGTTATGTAATTTTAGTGTTTAAGTGCAATAAAAAGCGTGGAGTGAATGTATGTCTCCACCAGGGAATATAGTCCCAAAAGAAGACCTACGTTTATGGAAAAATTTAAATTACTGTGACTTCATAAGGCTGTGTAACTATTAGCAGGAGAAACATGAATTTTTAAGGTAGGTGTATCGCTTGAATATTTGATTTTGAAAGATTAAGAGATTTTGCAAAATATCAGGAAAGCTGAATTACGGTTTTATCCTTTCGGAAATGATTGTCAGTAACATAACATATATGAAAATTGAACATATTAGGCTCAAACATGCAAAATAGGTGGTATGGTCCATTACAGGACAGTTCTATAATTTGGAAAAATGTATTTGCCCTATTTTGGGCTCACTTGCTTTATCCTGAATCCTGATTGGCTGTCACTCATAGGACCTGGTCTTCCTATTGAACTGCAGCCCTCTACAGTCGTCTTTGCTTTATTCATTACATCACTCCCCTCTTTATGGCTGTTTCTTCATCTTCCTCTCCCTCCAGGATCTGATCAGTGTTAGTTATGGTTACGTTCATCCCCCCTGAGTCTTCCTCAAGCTCCTCGTCGGTCTAACGTACTCTGCATGGGTAGACGCAGAGAGCGCCTAGTGATTTAATGGAGTAAAAACTGGAGTCGAAAGGCTCTCTACCTCTCCCTAAAGATTTCAGGTTCAATACTGCTTTAGGGAATACTGGTCAGCCAAAATCCCCATAGGTCCCTCGTAGGCTCTACCAACGAAAAGGTTGGGCTAGATTAATGAGCTTTAAAGCGGATCTTCGACTTGTGGCAGTGTTTGACTTTTTGAGCAGAGTGTGACCGGTGGACTCTCTCCCCAGAGACCTCCAGTCAGCTCAGTGCACTCTTTAATTAAAGGGAATCATTGCATGGTGGACGGATCTAGAGGGCTTTAGTTAATACCTTAAACACAGCTCAATAAAAGCAGCTGGATTTCAAACGGAGCTCTACGGCTCCATGGAAGTCTCCATGTATGAGCAAATACGGATCTAGGGAAGTTGTCTTAGAATAGTGCATTTATTATAAATTTTCCTTTCTTGATTTGCATTTTTTTTTTATACCTCTGCCAAGGAGGTTGTGTGTTTTCATCCACAACTTAATGGAAGGGTGTGGCACAGTCCAGGGAAGAATGCATTTAATTTTGTTGCCAGATCCAGGAGTGGATCCTGGAATATTTTTTAATGATTCCCTACCATTAGGAGGTGAAGGGTGTTTTATGTGTATGTAAGTTTCTTCAAAAGTAATACACCAATCCCTGCGAAAAATCCCATGATAGATCAGTTGGTGCAGTTTGGTCTGGATCAATAAAAACTACTGATTCCTGTTGTTTTACTGAAAATAAAGCAATTGTGTCATGTTTGTATGGAGTTTCCATGTTCTCCCCTGTATTTTCATATTTTATCCTCCAGGTACTCCAGTTTCCCCCACACAAAATACCTTAAAACATATATGTGTGTGTTAATATTTTTCAAAATATAAAACCATATTGTAGTTTTCCTATTTTTTAAAAATCCCCTAGTCTTTCAAAATCAAATGCTCATGTAATACATCCACCTTAAAATTCAATGTTTCGTCTTCTTCATATTTCCCATGCAGAATGTCTTAAAACATGTATGTGTGTGTGTTATACTATCATTGCCCCTTACTGAGGCACTAGGTGCTGGAGTTGGCCCTTGGGTGCCCCTGGTCGTAATAGTTATGTTGCGATGTGTCAAATGCAGAGGATGAATTTCCAAACTGAAGCATGTGCTCATTAAGTAAAATATTATATTACTAGAAAAACACAAATTTTGTGGGTTTTTTTTTTTTTCATCTTGTTGGGCCTTGTTGGAGGTATGAGCTCTAACGAGTGTCCTGTAGTGCCATTCTGACTGACTGGAAAACCAATTTCCTGTCAGAAAAGCCTGCACATTTCAGTCATGTGATGATATGAATCCTATTGCAAATACCATTAAATTATTTCCCCTGCTCCCCTGCTGTGTGCGAGACTCAGCGGCTGAGTCCAGACTTTGGTCAGTGACTTGTGACAGGCTGAGGAAGGAGGGTTAGTCTGTTGAAAACTCAGCAGGATTAAGTAGCTGTGGCGGGGTAGGTGTTCCATAACACGGCGGCCCCTCCAGAGCCAGCGAGCTGCTAATCCCACCGCAACGAGGAAAGCAGCCAGACGGTCATACCGAGCTTTGATCTGAGCAGACAGTAAAGATTAACTACTGCTCTGACATTCTCCACATCCCTGATACGTTACTGTAAACAAATATAATCTAAGAACAGCATCAGCCATATGTGATCCAACATGGCATCTGTGGTGACATCGCAAATTCTCAAAAGAAGAACATTTGTGGTTTTGATTCTCTCCAAGGTGCAGTTTTGTCAGATATTATAGACTCAAATCCTTTACTTAAATAAAAGTAGCAGGAGCATGGTGAAAAGATACTCCATCACTGTAAATTTGTTTTACTTCTGAAAGCGAATGTATTACTAATAAAATATATTCCTATATCCAAAGTAAAAGTTCTTATCATAAAGACTGACTTCAATTTTACTGTCAGCTGACAGCCCGAATGACCAATTTGAGGTTTTTCATACTTCCAAAACTGTTGAAGAAGGAAGGACTGGAAGGAAAAGAAAGGAGGAAATAAGAAAACATAGAAGGATGGAATGAAGAACAAAGAGAGCCAGAGGGTAAATGTTCATTTTTAAATAAAATTTGTTTACATAGGGAATTACTGAAGGAAGCAAGGAAGGAAGGAAAGAAGGGATGGTGGGAGGAAGAAAGAAAAAAGATAGAATAAAGGAAGAAAGAAACAAAAGGAAGGAAATACAGTAGGAAGATAAGAAGTATTAATTATAGTGACTAATTAGATGTAGTTTTTCCACTATTTCCACAATTTTTCACCAATATTCCACCAAAAAACATAATTGATAGTTTCATTCGGCACTGTGTTCATTCGATAGTTTCATTCGGCACTGTGTTCCCATACTAAAACTACAGTTTGGCTCTTCCTGTCTCCTGTAGCCCAACAGACAGCAAGAATCTGCGAAAACCAGAGCAGGAGCCCTTTCATCTTCCCAGACTACATAAGTAGAACGCTGGATTGCATGCTGAGCTGATTCTGGAGGTGATGATGGACACGTAGCAGGATTTTCAGCGTGATAATAAATCTTAAATCAAGCTATCAAAGAATGTGTGTTGGATTCTGTGGTGATAACATGGCTTTTAAAATAAGAGCCAAAGCTATATAGTTAGCATATTAACTGCGCTGGATCTTGTGCATTCACCAACTAACATGTTGCACTGAGATGGTAAACTTCTATCATCTGGAGACGTCACAGATGATTAGACTGCAGCTGCTTAAGTGTGAATTGTAGGTATGTGCAGGTATTTTCAGTCAGACTAGGGTTCGTTTCCTCCCTTGGTATGATTCGTTTGTGCAGGGCTAAACACAGAAATTGCACCCGGATGCTGACCGAAACAACCGCACCAAGACTGTTTTAAGAAGGTGGTCTCGGTCCAGTTCCAGAGAAACTCTGGAATGGCTTGTTGTGGTGTGAATTTAATCTGCGCTACTTCCAAAAGAACTACAAGGCAATCTATTGATCTATTAATTGATCTAGATGCGGAGAGAGTTGCATTTGGTTAAACACTTAAAGGACCATACCGGCAATCATGCACTTTTGAGCCCAATTTATACAACTTGCATAAATGTTACGTTACTGACAACCATTCTCCAAAACATAAAACCGTATTTTAATTTTTCAAATCCCTCTTCTTTCAAAGTCAAATGTTCAGGGTGATACACCCACCTTAAAATTCAATGTTTCACCTGATAATAGTTATGCATGATTGTAGAAGGCACAGTCGTTTTAATTTCTCTGTAAAAGCTGTCTTCTCCTGGAACTATATTTCCTGGCGGAGACATACATCGTCTTCTGTGCAGCTCCATGTGGGATCGGTTAAATAAAGTTATTTAATCAAAGCATCTAATAGACATGTTCTTTCCTTTTTTTCTTCTTTTATATTTCAATCACGTTCCAAGTCTCTACAAGTTGATTTTAATAGCATATTGCAATGGCGGTCTGGAAGGTAGGAAAAAGTTCTAAAATTTACTGCTATAGTAGTATATTTTGGGAAATGGTTGTCAATAACTAAGGTGTATGTGGATTATGTAGATATTGGGCTCAAACATGCACAATCACCGGTATGATCCTTTAACAACTGCGGTAAAGTTTGTTTTACATTGGACGCTCACCAGACAACCTCGGTATTGTGAAGTACATCTTGTAATGTGTTTTTCTTTAATTCTCTGTGGAAGAAGTTTGAATTTCTTTAGGCGTTTAATGCTTATTTCTTCATCGGGTCAAGATAACAACCCAGTGCCCTTTCTGTTAATAAAAGACGATTTGTACTCTAAAAGCTCTATTAATTCCAGGAGCCAAATACTTTTCTTTTCCCTGTTCAAGAGGATTCGACCCTCCAGCGGTGTCTGTGGCTTTTTACCAGATCTGCAGCAAATGTTTCCAGCCTACCTCGTTTTCATTAAAATTCAACACCTATACACGGGGATGTGTGGGAGATTTGCAGAATCTAGCCTTGGAGGATAATCGTGAAATCCCATTAAGATTCTTGTGTTTACTGAGACAAAACTGCAGCCTTACTTAACGTCTCTGCTGTTGGACTCCTCCATTTCCTGAACGGCTTTGAGGAGATACAGAAGCGCTGATTACCTGCTACCTGCAAGCCTCTTTCTCTCCCATGATAGAGAAATCAAATGACAAATTCTCTTTTCACTATGGAAATCTTATTTTTTTGGAAACTTAGGGCCACAAATGCCAATAAAACGTCAGAAGGGCAGATCGCTGCAATGTACTATCTCTTTCTTCCATTGGAATAATTACATATATTAGATTGTAATGCTCACCCAGTTCATAAAAGTGAATTGTGCAGCGGCATGAAAATATTCTTGTATGCCATATTAAAATAACCACTATTTTTGAGCTTGGACCAGCCTACTCTTTCTAATTTTGAACTGAAACGAGCTGAACGTTTTAAATGCTAATTATGTGCAATCCATGCAGGAAAGGCGAGGAATACATTTCCCCAGCAGGAAATCAGTTTGGAGGGACTGGAAATAGACAGTGGTGTGACTGAAGGTGCGTAGTTCAGGCTGTGGTAAAGGGCAGATACAAACCTCACATGGGAAATTGATAAATAATTGAGATTAAATAGAGTGGTAGACTTGTTGCTTGAATCAAGGCTGGAATGGTCAGACCAATTAAGAAATAACGCTTACAGGGTGCCTGATAGTCTTAGAACTTAAATGATCATACTGGTGATTGTGCATGTTTGAGCCCAGTATAAATATGATATGTATATACGTTACGTTACTGACAACAATTTCCCAAAATATACTAGTTGGTTTCAGTTCATTCCAGCACGCTATTAAAATCAACTTGTAGAGTCTTGAAATACGTTTGAGATAAGTAATCCATCACAGCAAACAACTTGTATATTAGTTTTTTTTAAATTAATTAATTAATTTTTTTTGTTGAAGTAACTTTATTTAACTGATTCAAGACGGAGCTGCATGGAAGATGATGAATTTATCTGTCAGGAAATACTGTATAGTCCCAGGAGAAGACAGCTTTTACCAAGAAATTAAAGCGATTGTGCCTTCTATAATTGTGCATAAGTGTTAGAAGGCGATACATTGAATTTTCAGGTGTGTGTGTGTCACCTGAACATTTGATTTTGAAAGATTAGAGGATTTGAAAAAGCAACAGAAAAACTAAAATATGATTTTATATTTTTTAAATTGGTTGTCAGTAACTTAATATATATGCAGGTTGTATATATTGGACTCAAATATGCACGATTGCCGGTATGGTCCTTTAACTGGCATTTAGTTATTTTGCCGAATTGTAATTTTTTTTTTTTTTTTTTTTNTTTTTTTTACACCTACCTGGTTTAATCAGGTTGAATTAGTCTCCGTTCATTCCCCCCTCTGAGTATGATTCATTTGGACCGGTCAGAAGAAAGCATTTGCACTCTGGTATGGACCAAAAAACCAAATTGAGACCCCCTTTGATGAAGTGGTGTCAAACTCAGGAGTGTTTTTTTNGTTTTTTTTTTTTTTTTCTTGTGGTGTTGACATGATCCAAACTAGCTTTGAACCAACAACTAGTTAATCTAGAACCAGCGAGGGTTTGTGTGGTTAATGTAAAGTTCACAGTGGGTAGCCATAGCAAATCAAACTGCTGCTGTGAAAAGGTTGCAGCGTATCAGTCTTACCTAACTCGTCTTCACATGAACATGCTGAAGGTTAGCATGTTGTATGTGCTCTCTATGTGCTTCATTCTCCTCTTCCGACATGTGAAGGCAGCACATCTTTTTCACATAATGTGAATCATAGCAGAGTAATTTCTGGCCAGTGAGCTGTGTGAGTTTTCTCACATGGTTTGCTTGATTTTTTTTTAAATTTTATTTTATGTTTTTTTTGTGAAACCAAACCAAGAGTAAATGCAAGAAATGGACTCATTCAGACCAGAGCAAACTGACTATTAATCTCTGAACCAAAGTTGGATCACTTTAATAAACTAAACTAAGCTTACCCATTGCAAAGGAAATATGAAAATAGCATTTTAAACTCGTACATTTGCAAGCTTTTTTTTTTTTTTAATAAGTCATGTTAAAACATGTAATGCAGATTTTACACTTAAAAGCTCAATTGAGAATGATTGGAAGACTATTGGGAAAAAAAAGGAGAGAAAAAAGAAAAAACAAAGGAAGACGGTGTTGGCTTGTTTGTAAATACATGTAGTATACAGTATATTGCTATTATGTAGGGGTTTCCATCATTATGCCATAGAGCTTCATTTCTTCTCAGTCTGTACATTTCTATCAGGAAAGGTAGTGAGGATATTTGTTAGATTCTTTATGTCTGGTGGTAAAAATGCAATTTCTCCATTACATAAACATGAAATGACCAAAATACAGTCTGGCAGTGTGAGAAAATAAGCGAGCTATACTGTTTTGTGAGAGGCAGTGGTTATTAAGATAAACTTTTGACCTGTCAAAGTGCAAGTCAGCAGTTTACCACTGAAAAGTCGAGTGCTTGGAAACCAGCTATCAGTTAATCTATAATGTATCAGGAGAAGCCACAGGGGGATGGAAGCCAAACAAGTTGTTAAGCATTACAGGAGGTATACAGAGAGCATCAAAAATCAAATTCAGACCTGACTTTTCCCAAATTCCTCATTAAGTAGCTTAAATAAAATAAAATAAAATAAAAAATCCCATACTGTCTAACAACACAATATAGCTCCATATTCAGTTTTTGTTTGTGGCAACATTTTATGAAGCTGCAGCGAAATGTTTTAACTGAGGCTGCATGTTATTTGGCTACAACATTTCATCAAAATGAAATATTTTATACGTCTGTGTGCATCATTATACTCACATTCCCCAAACCTCAGCCCGACAGGTATGATATCTTTGGAAAGTTTTGGATCTCTGCTGGTTTGTTTGATTTGAACCATGCTCGGAAACATAATAGATACATAAAGGCTCAGTTTAAATATGTACATGTACATGTAGAAGTACTTGAGGGGTTATTTTTGCATCATTGGGGATTTTATTGACCATCAGCCTATTTTAATACTTTGGTCCTGAACAAGATGTCTCAACTACTTGCCAGATTGCCATGAAATTTGCTGTGGATAATCATGGTTCCAGGAATCATGGGGAATCCTGAAGTTTATGATGAATGCTTGTCCTTTCTTCTATCAGCACCTTCCATATATTCCATTTATTTTCTATAGTATTTTAATCTGGTGGGTATGTTCCCATGAATTTCACTGAGCACATTCATGCTTCCCAAAGGATGGACCATTTCTATTTTGAACACATCATGAGCTTTATTCTAGTGCCACTGCCTGGCCACAATTTCCATAATTTCCATTATTATAAAGGAGGAATTGAAATCTTATGGGTATATTGCAATGAAATTTACTGAAAACATACATGTTTCCCAGAGGATGAACCATTTTGATTTTGGACCCATCATGAGCTTTCTTCTTGTGCCATCATATAAGCAAAATATTATCTTTGTATGGAAGATATCTCATAAACAGAACAATGAAATACATAAATACATTCAGCACATTCATGCTGATCAGGAGAGACAGTTAGTTTGTCGGTTTTCTTCTGCTTGTTATTATCTATTTTATTTCCTAACCATTAATATGCCCATATACTGTATACACTTGTTTTATTTTTTCATTTTGCATGAACTGTGCTGAATAAATAATAAATAAAGACTGATAACCATGTATTAGGACTTGGTGGAAGTTGAAATGTCTTGAACTACAGACTGATTAGCATACAAATGTGTGATTGTGAAAGCTGGAATACTCATAGCAGATGTGGTAATTTGAGTGTTTTTGGCTCTGGAAGCATTTTTTTAGTGTTGCAATAGACGGATTCTTGCCTGCCGAGAAAATCCAGGAGTGTTCAGGGCTCTTGGCAGAGCTAGAGCTCCTAGTCTCTGTACTGAAGTGGAAATACATGCAGGCTTTAGTGGGGCATGCAGCACGTGTGGTGATGCCCAGCCAGAATATCAAGCCACGGTCTGGATGTCTGAACCTGTCATTCAGCTGACTAATGAAGCGCCAAGCACAACTCATGGCAGTGAGCCTGGCTGCAGGGATACCATGATTTTTGGATTAGCAGAGAAATAAATAGATAGCTGTTAAATATGACAGCGCACAGATTTTTTTTAGGTTTCGTGGACAAAGCAATGTTGTAGAATCAAAATGCTTCAGTATGCAAGTCAATTTCTATTTTATGTTTAGTGTATGAGTGTTGCTAAGGTGTGGTGAGCAAATGGAGATGTCTTTGCGATGTGCAGGTGATGGAGTGGAGGGGCCCAGTGGGCCCATCGCTCAAACTAATGCCTCCATTACCTCGGTGTGAGTGGTGTATGTGTGTATAGCTCTCTTAGCATTTCTTATTTTAAAATAGGCATGGTCCACAGAGCCTGGAAAGCAGTACCACTTTTTAACCCTTTTGTAACTTGAAAATGTTTTGGTCTGTGGGATTTATTGCTTCTTTATTCAAGGATATCCCATATTTTTAAGAGCTAGAGTCTTCATGTTATCTGTATCATGGAGGAATTAATCTTAATAATCCTAAAATACAGGAAAGAGCACATTCTGAATAGCTGTTTCCAACTGTCAAGCTTAATTTAAGCTTCAGAGATGCTTGAAGAATAAGGTATGCATTTGGGCATTCCCATCATTTAAGTTAAAATATCAATATCATTACAGCCGTAAACATGAAATTGGCATCTCTGTGTCCTCTCTGTGGGTACATTTCACTGTGGGTACCCCCAGCAGCAAGATTTATGGCTTCATCTCTCAGCTGTGTGAGATGGAATGCAGTTGATTTAGTTGATGGAGGACCATATGCAAATATTTCGACAGGATTTTTTTTCCTGACTTTTTGCTGACTGATTTCTTTGCAAGATATACATACTGTAGATGATTTACAGAATGAATCCTAATGTTTTTTTGTAACTGGTGGTGACTTTGTGTTTTGTCGCACCACCATTAGCACAAACTTTGGTTTATGACAAGGTGACTTCAATATTAAGGGTTGGATTTTCATAGCATTTTCTCTGAACATTCATGGTCCCCAGAAGATGAATCCTTATGATTTTTTTTCTCTAATGCATCAGGACAAAATTTGATTGTACACATAACATACTGTATAGAAATGTAATGTTATAAAAACACATTTAAGTTGCTCTGAAGATGAACTCTATTTTTAATACTGCTTGTCAAACATGTCAGGTTTCCACACAAGATATCTGATGCAAATGAAGTATTGGTAAAGACATTCATAGTCCCCTGAGGATGAGCTTAATGATTTTGATGAATGTTTCTGTTTGCTTCTCTCCGGCCAAAATTTCTGATTGCAATCACAACATATGAAAATCAAATGGACAGATTGCTAGCAATGTTAATAAGCACATTTATGCTCCCCAGAGGATTGACCTTTTCTATTTAGGACAATCTGTGATCCTACCTCTAGACCACACTCCGGCCAAGATTTCGTTTTTTTTTTTTTTTTTTTTTTTTTACTTAAGATGTCTAATGCAGATTAAATTAGTTGAGGATATTTATGCTCCCCAGAGATGAACCTTTTTTATTTAGGGCAATCTGTGACCCTACACTCTTGTGCCACCGTCAGGCCAAGATGTCTGCTTTTTTTTTTTTTGTTTGTTTGTTTTGTTTTTTTTGTTTTTTGTTTTACTCAAGATATCTAATGCAGATTAAAATTACTGAGGATATTTATGCTCCCCAGAGGGTGAACTTTTTTTTAAATTATTTATTTAGGACAATATATGACCCTGTCTCTAGTACTACACTCAAAGATGTCTGCTTTTTTATTCAAGATATCAAATGCAAATTAAATTCGCTGATGATATTTTTGATCCCCAGATGCTGAACATTTATGATTTTTGCTGATTTGATTTTGCTGTATCCATTTAAACAAGTTATTGCATTAGGATATATGCAGACTGTATATTTCTGCACACAGTAGGATGAACCTTTTTGAATTTGATTGCAGTTGTAGCCCCCGCATATTGACTGCATGAATATTGAAGACTCTCAGAATGTGTTTTCTACTTTCAGCATTATTTTACAGTGTTCTCACCTGAATAATATCCCGCAAAGAGAAATCAAGTTGCCTTAAACTCAGATATCCCTGACTTTAAATTAGATCCTCCTGATACAGTTCAGTCATCCTATTATTTTTTGCTGTGCTTAGGGCTTTCTGTTTAGAGTCGAAAAAGAAACAGAAGGCTCTTGATATCAGTTTCTCATTGCTGTAGGTCATCTGTCGGTCAGGTTATCTCTCCGAATCAATCAGCTAATCAACTCACATGTCCCCTATGTCCCTCTGATCTGACAAGATCTGTGCTGCACGACAGAGATAGACCTAAGTCCCAAAATACTGCACTGTTTATCATCCTTCATATATAAAGACAGTTAAAAGAAATTGGCCTCTTTTCTGGCATTGCATAATATTTTATTACTTTCTTTACCTTTTCAAATTTTTGACAGAGGAATATGGAGAGAAAAGAAATAGAACCTTTTTTTTTTTTTCCCCCATCACTGGAGGAGACAGAGCTCTTTCTCTGTGCAGGTGTCACCTTGTCTTCTCAGGCTTCATAAAAACACACTTTGCTGATGCTGCAATCTGAATTATTTATTCAGGCTGTAACTAATCTACTGTTTTTCTTCTCTCACATTGCGATGTTCCTCTGTCCTTCTGCTGTGCCTCATCATCAAAAAGTCTGACTGCTTTTATTATTTGTATAGTCTTCATTTCACATTCATCTCACAGAATAATGCTCACAATGCACCGGCTGAGACGGTGGATGTTTTTAATTCTCAGTTTTAATGGTAAAGCCAATGACTTGCAAAAGTTTTTGAATAATGGGCGTAAAGTACGAAAGGGTTAACCAGCAATTCCAGAACAGATGTCTCAACAGCCACTGGTTCCTTCCTTATAATGTGTTATGATCAGTCATACTCCTGTGAGGATGCTTCCAGATGAGTTTGGTGACCTCCTGACTTTTCCTTGGTTTGTTACAAGATACTGTATCTCAAAAACTAATGTGCAGAGCTCCGTGGCATTTGCTGTGAATATTCATGATCTCCAGAGGATGAACCAAATTGGTTTTGATAACCCCACTGACCTTTCCTCTTCATTCTTTCAGTCTGTGACAAGCTACTGTATTTGAGAAGCTAATTGTCAGATTTCCATGACATTTGCTGTGGATATTCATGATCCCCAGAGTATGAATCCAATTGTTTTGGTCACCCCTGACCTTTCTTTTAGCACCACTGTGAATCTGAAATGCAACATAATGATACGGTTGACCTAAAGCAGGGGTTCTGAAATATATCCTAACTTTTACTGAGAATTTAAGGCATTGAGGCAGGGATGGGGAGCGGGGGTGGTTATGTTTGGAACTATCAGAAATGCAATTAAATAGCTCTGTGGCCTCTTCCTTTCGTACATAAATATTAGATAATATGTTTAAATAATAATAATATGTGAAAATAAGTCAATATTGTAGTTTTGAGGCCCCTGACATCTCCTGTTTCTCTCGTTGTTTGCATTAAATATAATCCGCCGTCACCGGAGGAGTCTTTCCAGTTTGTTTGTTTGTTTGTTGGTTTGCAGAACGTCCAACTGCTCCCATAGTGGAGCAGTTGGATATTCGGTTTCATGGAGAATTTGGAGTCGTTGCGTCGCAGCAATGTCTCGCAGATAATACAAATAAGACGTGAAACGTATAATTTGCTCAGAGTCCGGAGACACGTGGTTCGGTCTGGATCTGGACCGGAGTACAGACTTTGAGGATGACTGGCCTAAAGTGAAGTTCTGTTGCTCTCATCTCCGTTTGGTGACCAGTAAGAGACTTAACCTCTGCTGCTGATGGAATATGTAATTTAAAACAGCAAAACCAACCTAAAACATAAAACAACAGCTATTCCAGCCAAATATATTGGTAGTCCAGGCTGGGCTATTCAAGTTAAATTCCAGGGAAGTAGAATCAAGAATCTTTTTTTTCCCCAGTACACCAAATGTTCATTCTTATTCACCAAGACAAGAAAAGTGAATGGACGAATATATGTGGCTTCACCCATTATGCAAGATTTGTCAGAATGTGGAGGGTCTTTGCTGTAATACCTGATGGCATAAATTCGCAGGTTGTCAGTTGTGGAATATCAGACAATTCCACTCATGACGGTGAATTTGAAACAAGTTCCACTGCAGCGGCTGTAATTTCACTATCTAAGGAGAATACCTAAGAAGTCAAAATGTGATATTTTTTTCTCGCACAAAGTATCAGTTAATAATTGTAGTTTTTTTTCAATCATGCCAACTAGTGGAAATCTCACTTCGTGTAAGAAGGTGTGTCTGTCAATTTAAATATAACTTCTGACAATTTGATTGGCTGATAACAACGATCAATCTGACAGCCTGCATTAATGTCTTAAAACTGCTTAGATATTATGAAAATCTCTGTCACTTGCATCAGTTTTCTGCACTACATCAAACACCCCCCAGTTTTTTTTTTTGTTTTTTATAAATCTTAGACTTTTCACTGGAAAATGAGCGTGCACATTTTTTTTTTCTTTTAGTTAATTACTTGCAGTCAGATGGAAAAACACATATTAAGATGCAAACCTCACTTTAAATCTTATCTGTCTGAGGGTTTTGATCTATGCAGACACAGGAAATAAAACTACAGTTTCTAAAACAGACAGATTTTTGATCAAACGCCTTCGATCGGAGATTACTTAAAAATGAAACATCATCAATCTTAGTAAATTTGTCATGTTTGTTGGTACAAAACTTACATAATTACATAATTTAACAAAGCAAGATTGTCACTGCAGCTGTGAAGGAGGGATGTTAATCATCTTAGCGAAACATTTTTTCTGCTGCATAGAAGTTATTAACAAAAGCAAAACAGGATCATTTAGACATATAGCATATGCATAACAGGAACTATATTATCAAATACATCAGTTTTATTTTCAACATGTCACTTGTGGTGAACTTTAAATGTCACATCTCAACAACCTGCAGCTGCAAACCCTGACTCACCGTTTTCCATTATCATATCCCATCATTCTAATGCTTCCCAGTCACTCTGTTGTGTCAGCAACTCTGCACGGCAGAAGTACAGCTAAAACAGAAAGTAGCAAAATCATTTTCATTTTCACACTGTAGTGAAATCAACAGAAACCAAAGACTGCTTCTTTTGAAAATGGTCAGTTTGTGGTTAATGGGGGGNTGGGGGGTGGGGGGGAACAGCAAAAATACTATTATGGTCATTTAGTGCAGCTAATTCTGAGAGATCTTCATCAGTTTGATACAGTTTGATAGTTTGATATTTGCATAAAATCCCATAATGGTTAAATGCCGCGTCAGAGGCTTTTCGCTATGAAATCTGGTACATCTTAAATGAGACATTCAATGGAGATTTCCATCTTCTCATTTTCATTTGTGTTCTGTGTTGAAACCTTTGCAATGTTTCAGTGTGCGAAACACACATTCGTCTGCTTCTACACTCCCTTGCTGCACAGCACGACTATGCACACTATGAAAATGGAATATTTTAGAAACTGTCTCTTTAAAGAACAATATCGGAAATTTTGGATATTTGAGCCCAATATATACAACCCACATACATGCAGAGATGGAAAGAGTCATGAAATATTTTACTCAAGTAAAAGTACTGTTACTTTGACAAAATTTTACTCAAATAAAAGTAAAAGTACTTGTGTAAATTTACTTAAATAAAAGTAAAAAGTATTTTGTTTCAAATGTATTCTGAGTAAAAAGTACTACTGTATATACTATCTCATATATAAACCGACCCCCTGATTTTGTTCCATCAATTTATTTGTTTAGCAGATTACCTGTTTTTCTGGGTATTGTATTGTATTCCTGTGATTTTCTGAAAATAATCCACCGTACTGGTAAATATGATATTTATTTCAGCAGCTGATTACCATAACTGACCAATCACAGCAGAGCTTACTGGCCATCGCAAAATGTGCTGATAAGATATTTAGTCAGGAAATATCTCATTCTAAGGTATGATTTAAACTATTTTCCATGGGTAGTGGTAATGTGTATTATTTCTACTCCTGGAAATTTCCTTCTCTGGGATCAAATTTGAATTTCTCCTGTATAAGCTGACCCCCAGTTTGCTTTGTGAAATTTGGTAATAAAAACTCAGCTTATACTCAAGTATTGGTAAGTTAAGTTACATTTGATATGTTACCAAAAAAGTGCAAAAATACATACATTTGTGCATTTTTCAGTAGCTAGCAAAACTGCAACGCAGAAAAAAGTAAAAGAATATTATTTTGGACATAGATGTCGGCAAAGCTAGTTACTAGCATGAATAATTAACAGGAGAAAGGTAGCTAACTTACCTCTTCATGCAGGCTTGATGCTGAGTTCTGATTAGTCGCTAAATCCATGTTTTTCAGCAAACAAAGTTTGTTACGTGCTATAGCTGTGTGCTTTTTTTCTTTGTAAAGCAAAACTGATCGCTTAAATGTGGCCAGATTGATTGTTTTCTTTTAATTCATTGGTTTTCTGGTCCTCTGAGCTTGTTCTCTCCATCTTCAGCATCATGTCAGGAACTCTGTGCTTATTTACTTCTCAGACATTTTTTTTTTTAACTCTGAAATGACTGTCAATTAAAATGTACCAAAGACAATACTTGTAATTAAATAATTAAAATTACTTGAAGTAAAAGTAAAACTATTTTACTCAAAAAAGTTACTCAAAAAAGTACAAGTACAGAAAGAAACAATGTTACAGTAACAAGAGTAAATGTAATTCCTTACTTTCCACCTGTGCATACACGTTACATTTCTGACAACCATTTCCCAAAATTTTATACAGTAAATTTTAGAATTCTTGTCCTACCTTCCAGACTGTCATTGGTTTCAGTTCATTCCAGTATGCTATTAAAATCAAGTTGTAGTGACTTGAAACACATGTATGTAACACTGTTACATAATTTTTTAATTACATAAGTTTTTGTCGAAGTAACTTTCTTCAGCTGATCCAACATGGAGCTGCATGATGTATTGTCTTTGCCAGGAAGTATACTCCCAGAAGAAAACAGCTTTTACCAAGAAATTAAAAACGACCATCCCTTCTATAAGACATACATGTTAGCAGGCTGAACATTGAATTTTAAAGTGTTTGTATCACATGAACATTTGATTTTGAAAGATTAGGGGATTTGGCAAAATAATAACATAAATAAAATATGGTTTTATGTTTTGGAAATTATCAACATAGCGTAGTATTTGTTGGGCTTAAACATGTGTGGTCCTTTAAGGCCTCCTGCTGAGTCTAACCAGATGTGCAAGCAGATAAATTCAAATGTGCGACATGTTGATGTCAACATGTTACAGGTGTAATCAAAATGCTTTCTGGGTTGTTCAGGTCCTATGCATTTTACTGGAGCATTTCTACAGACATCAACTTTAAGTTTTGACATATTCACAGTGTTGAACCATATTAAACTGTAAAAATGAGGGGAAAATAACAAATAGTATGAGAAATTTAAATTTTGTCATGAAATATCAAATATAACCATTCAACAGAACCTCAGAACAGACGGGACTTTTTTCATATCAGTCTTGGTTGTCTCACCACCGTCCCCGACACTCTCTCGTTCCATTACTCGTTCATTAAAGGGCTTTTCTGACCGTCACAGAGGAAAAAAAGAAAAACGCCTTCGTAAAAATGAAACAGAGGACCTGCACCTGTGCAGCCTGCCAACCAGCCGCCAATCAGCTGCCACAAGCCAACACCATATACAAACAAGCTTATTTAATTAATGTTAAAGAGCAGACCGGGCCCCGAGCTCCATAATTATAGATCAAGAGTAATCAGCGGAACATAATTGATTTGGTAATTGTGTTTGCGTTCTTCAGTCGAATCCAAAACTTTGCCGGCACAAATTAGGGACGTGGTCATTGCGGTTGAAGCACTGCAGCGTTGTGTTGTGTGAATGTTAAATGTCTGCTGCTTGATTTTTTTTTTTCTGCTGTAAGAAGCCCAGAGCTGCAATAACACAAGAAACTTCTAAGTCTTATTAAAACTATTTGCTGTTTTCCTAAAATTTGAATTAAAGTTGCACAAAAGTGACTGTTCACAGACTGTAACGCCAGCGGGCCAGTGGAGAGCATGAACATGTTATTGGCTTATATTCAATTTAAAATGTTAAAGGACCATACTGGCGATTGTGCATTTTTGAGTCCAATATATACTTTACAGCCTGCATATGTTACATTACTGACAACAAGCTCCAAAAATCAAACCATATTAAAGTTTTCCTGTTATGTTTTCAAATCCCCTAGTCTTTCAAAATCAAATGTTCAGGTGATACACACACCTTAAAATTCAGTGTTTTGTCTTCTAACATTTATCGATGATTGTAGAAGGTACAGTTACTTGAACTTCTCTGTAAAAGCTGTCTTCTCCTGGGGCTATATTTCCTGGCGGAGCCATACATTGTCTTCTATGAAGCTCTGTGTTGGATCAGTTAAATAAAGTTGCTTTGACAAAAAAACCTAATACACATTGTGTTCGCTCTGATGAATTATGTATCTCAACACGTCTCAAGTCTCTGCAAGTTGATTTTAATAGTGTACTGGAATGAACTTAAACCAGTGGCAGACTGGGAGGTAGGAAAACTACTTTAAAATTTACCACTAAAGTAGGATAAAGACACATGAAGAAGGTAACCTGGAAGTGGGAGATATTCTCATGATCTCACGGTGGAAGTTTCCTGGTGGACGATGCAGGTCAGATCTCATCAGAAGCAGATTTAGAAGAGCTTCATCCCTGAAAGAGCTGCCGGCTTTTGCTTCTTGGAGGAGCGTCCATTATCCCACAATGCAGTTCAGTGTGCAGCAGAAAAAAAGGGGTGGATGTTGCTCTGAATGCAAAAAAANAAAAAAAAAAAAAAAAAAAAAAAAGAGGCTATCATTCTTTATTAAGCATCTGATAGTGACATGCTGGTTTGCTTTTTTATTATTTTGTCCAGAAACTGGTCTGGTACAAGAGAAGCAGCCAGATTTGGTATATCTGAATTTGTATTTCATCATTTGAAATCTGATAAAAAGTTCTGAAATTACATTTGATCAAGCAAACATTGAAGTGAAGTTTAATTAAGTCAGAATAGAAGAAAATCAGATAAGAAAAAGTAAATTTGAAACATTCAGCATTATGAGATGTTATACTGAGATGAGAGATGATTGTACTCTGGGGCTGTCCTGGTCTATATCCTGGATTTTAGACAGACCTGGTCTATATTTGGGACATTGAGACAGTCCTGGTCTATATCCTGGTCCTGGTCTATATCCTGGAATTTGGAACAGTCCTGGTCTATATCCTGGATATTGGGATAGTCCTAGTCTATTGCCTAAACTCTGGGTGTGTCCTAGTCTATAACCTGGAATTGGGAACAGTCCTTGTCTGGACATTGGGGCAGATGGTCTATAGCCTGGACTCTGGGGCTATCCTGATCTATATCCCGGATACTGGGACAGTCCTGGTCTATATCCTCGACCTTAGGTTAGTTCTGGTCTATATCTTGGACTCTGAGGCGGTCTTGCCAGAGGATGTGTAGCTTTGTAGGGACCAAACAACTTTGCTGTCTAACTATTGCCAGGGCATGGTTTTATTCCTGATGTTATTACTTTTAATATTACTAATACCTCTCATATAATCATTATTTGCATTACTTGGATTGTCGAGGAAATTAAAAAAACAAAACAAAACAAAAAAAAAACAACAACAATGAAACAAAGAACGTCTGCTTTTAATCAGAAAGCGTCTTTGTGTGAGTTGTCAGCTGTCAGGCCGGCATCTACCCGTTTCTCCTTCCTCTGAAGCTTTTTGTTTCAGCTGTGGCTGGCTGTCTGATTAAACTGGGATGCAGCTGCTCACAGAGAACGTATCCACAGACCACAGAAGGATTCCCCGGCTCCGCTTCTCCTTCTCTTTTATCTCCCAACCAGCGTGGCTGCCTGTCGTGGCGAGATGAGGGACTCGAGGGGGCAAGATTGCGTGCCCCATCTTCGATCGAATCAGCGGTTGTCTGCTCTCAGTTATCGCTGCGCGTTGGAGGACTCGTCAGGTATGGTGGCTCAGGGTTCGTCTGCTGGCCTGATAAGGCAGACAGGAGGAAAACTGAGTCGTGCTCTTGATCCCTCCATTGACAGGATCCTTGTAGACAAAAAGGCCAATGAGGATGCGTTCGCCTTTCTCTTCCTGTGATAATTCAAAAGGGGAATCACCGATGCTGCTCATTCTTTGCATCCAATTCAAATATCTGCAGTATTCTGGTCAATGCACTGATATGCACATTGTATTGTGGGGGTGGGTGGGGGGGGAAGGGATTTTAATCATACCAGAGTGAAACACTTTTCCTCTTTTCATTCCACTTCCACACACATGCTCCTCTAATTGCTAACCGCTGGTAGATGATAGTTAAATTCGCCCTCAGACATCCGACCGGCTTGTTTGGTTGTTTTTCTTGGAGATTAATCCCCGTGGCTATCCTTCTCTCACACTCCAGCGATTAAAAATTGCACTTGGGAAATCAAGAATCGCCTCCACTCGACCGCAGAAACAAAATGGGAACGTTGCGAGAATAAGCGTATGGCCTATTTTCCCGTTGAATGCCCTCGTCGCCAACAGTGTCCCCCCTATCTTAAGTTCAAAGGTCTTTCTCGTCGCAGCGTTTGATGCGGGCTCTCTCTCTCCTCCGTCTGAGTGGCTGCACGTTGACAGTTTCTTCCCTTCCACTCCGTTGACTTCACTCAAATTTCACACTTGTCAGGCTGCTTATTCCTCAAACAGCTACAAGCACATCTCAGTGTAGAAAAGCCTGCTGTCCCCTCCGTGTTTTCATGGTGTTTGGTTGACGTCAACTGGCTCATAACTGGTCGTATTCTTTTTCATTTACTTTACATAAGCATATTTCAAATTCGTATTAAAACCAATGATCAAAAAAAAAACTATGATGAAATGAAGAATCACTAATGACTTTTTTATGGGATTTCTCCAATTGTGAATCCCATGATATGAACGCCATACACTGAGTTTTGTTTTGTTTTTAGGATCTAAACTGCTTATTTCAAAGAAAAAAAAAATGAATATAAATGTTAAAAGGTTTTACACAAACTGCCTCTTTTAAAATGTTCATGTTGTCATTTGTTCATTTTGAGTATGGAAACAACTGACCATGAGCAGATGACAAAATTTAAAAGACCATACCCGTAGTTTTGCAAGTTTAAGCACAATAAATGTGACCTGCACACATCTTATTTGTAGTATATTTCCCAAAATTCCACTACGCTATTAAAATCAACTTGTAGAGACTGGAAACACACTTGAGATAAATAATCCATCACAGTGAACATGACGTCTTTTTTTGTTGAAGTAACTTTATTTAACCAATTCAACATGGAGCTGCATGGATGACAATGTATTTCTCTGCCGGGAAATACAGTCCCAGGAGAAAATGACTTTTACCAGCAAATTAAAATGAGTGTCCTTCTACAATCATGCATAAGTTTTAGAAGGCGAAATACTGAATTTTAAGGTGGACATATCACCTAAACATTTGATTTTGAAAGATTAGGGGATTTGAAAAAACAAACAAACTAGAAAACTAAAATAGGGTTTATGTTTGTTTAAATTGGGGCTCAAACATGCACGATCACCAGTACGGTTCTTTAAAACACTCTTGTCTTTACTAGTATTTTATTAAAATTATGCCCACGTATGAATGATTTTGTAATTTTTTGAAAGAAAAAGAAAAGCCTCATAAAATGTAAAAATGTACCCTGACCTATTAGAGCAGAGCTACATACGTAAGGGATTTGATACGGGAATTCAGACCTCGTCTACTCCTCATGTCAGAACTCTACTCTCTGTTGGTTTCAGCTGATAGATTTTGCATCTCATAGCTTTAATCCTGTTTTAAATTTTCCATTAAGAACATCACTCTGTGAGAAAGAGAAGAGAAGCACACTTGGAATTGTATTTTTATGCTGAATACCAAACTAAGGCATCACCTCTAACCCTGAGGGGCTAAACGCTAATTCATGTGTCATGACTGAGGCTGCATGCCATGAGTTGTGTATTGCACAACAATGCTGAAAATTGAAAGCGGTTATTACATGTGCAGATAATGTCTGGCTTACCGTAGGAAGCGTGTCCCCACATGATAACCGTGTTAGTCAGAAAGCACGAGCAGGGCCCTGAGCTGGTCCAAACGTCGCCTCTTGCTTTATAAATCTCCCTCTATCTTTCAGCCCCTCCACCTTTGTCCGCCTCTCCATCACCCCGGCCCCCCTCATCTTTTCTGCCACTTTGCGATGGCTCTCCCCTCGACCTGTTGGAGTGGAGAGGCCCATCTGTGGGCTTATCTTGCTCTGCCGGAGAGCAGTAAACACTCATTTTTGTGGCTGTCAGTTTGGTGAAGGCAGGCAGCCATGTGGAACACAGCATCAGCAGCATTCCCAGCAGTGGAAATAGAGCTGGATTCAAGGCTGCAACAGCCACTCTTCTCCTCTTTTCTCTTCCCTCCTAGGGAATAATGTTTTTTTTTTTCTCCCAAACCTGCCACATATTGATTTAGTGGTTATGATTTTTATGTTTCTTTATGTTTTTCTCTTTTTTTCGCAGTTAAATGTCTGTATATGTTCTGCTCATGTGGACAGGCATGTCACTGTATATCTTTTCCCTCCATTGTTTTCTTGTCCTAAATGATGATACATGCTGTTTAATCACTAAATACACAGAAAAGGCCTTCCTTCACTTGGTCATCACAGCTGGATCACACCACCATAATGCAAAAAGAAAAAAACTCCTTGTTTCCAAAACAAAAAAAAAATTAAAAAAAAGCAAAAATTTTGATTGTGTTGCAATTGAACACATTACTGTTGTTATTATTTCATATTGAAGGACCATGCCTTCCATTTTGGATGTTTGAGCCTAATATATTAATTTTCATACATGTTACGTTACTGACAGTCATTTCCCAAAGGATAAAATATATTTCAGCTTTCCTGATATTTTGCAAAATCTCTTAATCTTTCAAAATCACATATTCAAATGATACACCCACCTTAAAAATCCATGTTTCTCCTGCTAATAGTTACACAGCCTTATGAAATCATGGTTGTTTAAATTATAAACGTAGGTCTTCTTTTGGGACTATATTCTCCTGTAGAGACATACATTCATTCTGCATTTTTTATTGCACTTAAACGCTAAAAATTACAAAACTTTGAAAAAAACCCTGAATACACATCTTGTTGGTGATGATGGATTACCTATCCCAAGAACGTTTCAAGTATCAACAAGTTGATTTTAATAGTGTACTAGAATGAACTGAAACTAATGGTGATCTAGAAGGTAGGAAAAACATTTTTAATTCACCGTTCCAGTAGTATGCTTTGGGAAATGATTGTNGGAAGGTAGGAAAAACATTTTTAATTCACCGTTCCAGTAGTATGCTTTGGGAAATGATTGTGAGTAAAGTTACATGTATGAAAATTGAACATGTTAGGCTCAAACATGCAAAATAGGTGATATGGTCCTTTAAAAGCTCTCACATAACTAATTTAATATTTTTTTTTCATTGTGTACAAAACAAAATTCAGATAAAATCAAAGAATTACTCCCTTTTGTCGCCTGTCCCCTTCAGGCTTTTTAATATTGTTGTAGGTGATAGGTGATACTGAAAAGCTATGCCTACTTGTGTATTTCAGATACATATAGAAATGTATATTTTTTGACAACATTTTTACATCTGTTATGAGCTACTTAGTCCATAAAAGATGTGGAGGAGAAGGAATAGAGCAATCATTGTTGCAGCTTGGGCTTGGGCTACTTTAGGTGTTATTCAAATGCAGACAAAGTAGAAGAGTGTTGTATTGCGTAATGTGTGAGTCGGAATGGAAACAAAATTCCGATCTGTGTGTTTAGATGAGTTATATTTGCAGGTATTTGATAGAATTTTTTTTTTTTTTTTTTTTTTTTTAACATATGAATGTGGCCTAAAATGAATTTGAGAATCTGACTCCATGTGTTTTTGTACTGTTGATGTGTTCATACAGCGTATATGATATGTGCCACGTGAGCAAAAAAATCTGAATTGGGTCACTTGTACCTGGTGGTGTAAAAATAGCTCTAGTCATATTTTTAACACTTGTAACAAAAAGACACACAACACATAAATCCAGTACACAAGACGTTCAGTAAGGTAAGGGATTGTTTTCCTAAAAAGTGTATAATATAAATACATACATAAGTGTATATTATACATAAGTGTATAATAACAATTAGCTAAATTCATATCAGAAAAAGAATTCACATTGTGAAATTTAAAGCCTATCTGTTTGGTGTATTTTCATTTTGGTGCAAGCATAAAAAAAGAAAAGTAATGACTCACTGAAATAAATGCTTAAATACTTTACATTTTATTTTAATTTGTTTTTTGGGGGGCCCATAGGGCTCTAAGAAGCTGCTTAATTTGATGTGCCCCAGGCCTAAATGTGGCATAAATCCTGTAACTTCATGCAGTTCAAAGTAGCTCAAGTGGCAATGTTAAGGAAATTTATTGTGTTAAATATCCAAATGAAAATGCATCCTACGTTTTTGTATTACAAATGGCTTTCCTATGTACAGTATCTCTGCTGTGGATTATCGAACCTCAAACACACTGGGCAACCAAATTTAAAGGGGGGCATATTATGTTTTTTTTTTTTTTTTTTTNTTTTTTTTTTTTTTTTTTTTTGGTGTAATATTGTAGTCTGTGTTGAACATTGTCAAAGTTGCAAAAGTTGAGGTTGACACCTAGAGCAATGCAACCTGCAAAACCTGCCACCAATAAGGTCCTGAAAGCTTTGTTTGTGATTGCTATAGGTCAGTCATCCTCAAATTCCGGACTCCGGTCCGGATCAGGACCAAACTACAACTGTCTCCAGACTCTGAGCAAATTATACTTTTCATATGTATAATTTGTATTTGTATTTGTATATATAATTTGTATTTGTATTTGTATGGACCTTTGTTGGACCTTTATGATTTATTTTTGAGTATTCCTGGTATAGGCTGACAATTCCCAGACAACAAAATGTCATAACCAGCCAGCCAGAGCATTAGAAATGGTACAATTAGTGTCTATTGTCATCATTAAGTAGGTCTACATAAAAACATTTGAACAGTATAACTTAAGATTAGTAGGAGTTGTTTGTGTTTGTGTTTGTGTTTGTGTGTTTGTGTGTGTGTGTGTGTGTGTGTGTGGCTGTACATTCCTGTGAGGTGTATTTTTCACATTTTTCACTTGAAGCAATCTTTCTCAGGGTGCATTTGTCCTTCACATAAAAAGCAGAGCGTTCCATTCCAAAAGTAACTCAGAGAAACAGCATAGCTTTCATGGTGGATCCGCTAAGATGGGATTTTTTTCTGTTGTCTGTGCAGCATTCATCAGTGGAAAAACTCGCTGGCAGATGTTCCAGGCAGCACAAACTCCACAGACAAATATGCTACAACTTTGCAGACAACGGCCTCTGATTTAGTTTGTGCTGAGGAAAGGAAAATTTAGGTTCACACAGTTTATCGACAAATTTAGCCGTGCAGTGACAGGATGGGAAACTACGAGCAAAAAGTCCTCTGCATGCGTAACTTTGTCAGATTCCAAATTTTGTCTCAAACTAAAATTCCAGAAACACTTGGAGTAGCAGACTTCCTCTTCTCTGCTTCGTTGTGCTTTTTGGTGTTGATATGCTGCGTTATGTCTGCGGCCTCCATGTGCGATAGAAAAGTGCTCCACAAGTTCCACAAAATGCCTCGCTGGAAGCAAACAAGATCTTGCTTTTTATGAATTTAAATTCCTTTTGAAGCTTCTTCGTTGAAGCTGCAAGAGCGTCTAGTTGTAATTCTGGTAAGCTAGAGAGCTGAAAGTATAACGTGCTTTTGTACTTTTCACATGTAAACAGTGACGGGTCAGCGAACACCAGCACGAGGATATTGATGGATTGGATAATTTGGATGCTGTGGTACATGTGTGTGATTGGTGGCTTTGACTCATCATGACTCATAAAGGGGGAAAATAAATATATATATTTTTTTCTTAATTTAAAAAAAGGGCATTAATCCCTGACAAATCAGGATTTTTTCAGAATAAGTTGGGACATTTAAAAACGACCTAAAATACCAGACTGTCCTTTGAAAAATGGGAAGTCAGGTCAGCCTACTTCTGTAACATAAACTTAAATGTTATCACTCAGTGTGCACAGTGGTGCTGCAGCAAAATCAGTGCATTTTTTTCACATTAAAGCATTGCAAAGGTTTCAAAATTGACTCAAAATGAAAATAAGAACTGCATATATACACAATGAAATGTGTATAACATCCCTATTAAATCACGCTTGCAAACGCCAAGCGAAATTTGATGGCATTTGGCCTGTGGGTGGCGCTACAGCAACATCATAAACTTTAATGGCCATAACTCACACTTTTACCTTTTAAAGGGCCATACCATCCATTTTGCATGTTTGAGCCTAATATATTCAATTTTCATACACGTAACGTTACTGACAATCATTTCTCAAAGCATACTACTGGAACGGTGAATTAAAAATGTTTTTCCTACCTACCAGACCACCATTGGTTTCAGTTAATTCTGGTACGCTATTAAAATCAACTTGTTGATACTTGAAACATTCTTGGGATAGGTAATCCATCATCACCAACAAGACGTGTATTCAGCTTTTTTCAAAGTTTTATAATTTTAGCATTTAAGCACTATAAAAAGTGTGGAATTAATGTATGTCTCCACGGGAGAATATAGTCCCAGATGAAGACCTGTGTTTATGGAAAAATTTAAAGGACCGTGACTTCATAAGGCTGTGTAGCTATTAGCAGGAGAAACATGGATTTTTAAGGTGGGTGTATCACTTGAATATTTGATTTTGAAAGATTAAGAGGTTTTGCAAAATATCATGAAAGCTGAAATACGGTTTTATCCTTTGGGAAATGATTGTCAGTAACTTTACATGTATGAAAATTGAATATATTAGACTCAAATATGCAAAATAGGTGGTTTGGTCCTTTAAGACTGCATATTCCCGGACAGGATTTAAATTTTCTCCCCAAAAAACTCTTACAGTCAGCTATGATATTTATTATTATACCACAGTGTGCGCTTTGGGTTTTGACCCCAGTGTTCATAAATTTCTGAGGCACTGTGCGCAAGTGAAAAATGTTGTCATTCTTTAACAGCTAATCAGTCACACACCCTACAATCCAAAACATTCTGAACTACTCATCCTTCTCTCAGCTCTTCTCACCCGCGCTCGGTCGAAAACATGCAGGTGATTCACACGCAATACATACTGTTTAAGCTTTGATGATTCCGAGCCCACGGGTCCTCTGAAGGAGCCCATCTCAGCTCCTGATGGTACAGAAATGGGTTTCAGGCATAGGAGATAGTATCTTTGTTTTTTCTTTTTTTTTTTTTTTTNTTTTTTTTTTTTTTTGGCCTGTGAGAGATGAAAGCAGGCTGGGCTCCATATATGTGGCTGTGAAGATTGTGTCTCTCTGCCTTTCTCATCTTCACCCCATTCTACAGAATTAATGACACTAGCTCGATCATATGGACCAGGAGGACAGACAATAGGGCTGTGAATGAAGGAACAGGGATTACTGTATTGAATCCCCAAATGGAATCCTGCTCTCTTTTCTCTTTGGAATCACCAGGTGGGATTTCTCTCTCTCTCAGGTACACAATTGGCCTCCTGTTCCCTCTTTGTCCGATCTCTAATCCTAAATTCTTTTGTTTTTGCTATAAAGACTTCCGCATTATTTTACAGTTGACAGTGAAAGTGGCAAGAAAGATTAGAGAGAGAAATATGACAAGGGCATGAAACAGAAATCTCTGCCAAGATTGTGTTGTTTGTTGTTGTTGCATTTTGTGCATGAATGCAAATACTAGTGTAGATGGAAAATGAATCTTATGTTATGCTGGACGACATGCAGCAAACAGCATTATGGTTCTTTTGTGTAAATAAGTAATTGAAATCAGATGTTTAATCAAAGTTATGACATGATTTCTTGTAGTTGAAATGTTTAAAGCTGATGACGTATCCAGATGATAAGATGTGAACTTAAAGGACCATACCACCCATTTTGCATATTTGAGCCTAATATATTCAATTTTCATACACATAATGTTACTGACAATCATTTCCCAAAGCATACTACTGGAACGGTGAATTAAAAATGTTTTTCCTACCTTCCAGATCACCACTGGTTTCAGTTCATGCTGGTATGCTATTAAAATCAATTTGATGATACTTGAAATGTTCTTGGGATAGGTAATCCATCATTGCAACCAACATGTGTATTCAGGTTTTTTTAGAAGTTACGTAATTTTAGTGTTTAAACGCAATAAAAAGCTTAGAGTGAATGTAGGTCTCCACCGGGGAATATAGTCCCAAAAGAAGACCTGCGTTTATCAAAAAATTTGACCGTGACTTCATAAGGCTGCATAACTATTAGCAGGAGAAACATGGATTTTTAAGCTGGGTGTGTCACTTGAACATTTGATTTTGAAAGATTAAGAGATTTTGCAAAATATCAGGAAAGCTGAAATATGGTTTTATCCTTTGGGAAATGATTGTCAGTAACATAACATGTATAAAAAAATGACTATATTAGGCTCAAACATGCAAAATGGGTGGTATGGTCCTTTAAATATCAGAGGTTAAGTTTCACATGATTACTCTGATCCATTAATGTGTCAGAATTTTCCTTTTTTTTTTTTTTTTTTTTTTAATGATATATGCATATTATTTGCACATTAGACAAAAATACTTTATTCTGGCTGTGCGGTCACTCTCGCACTATTATTAGCAGCTGTGGCATTAGAAAGTAATTTATTTTTCTGGTTGAAATTTCAGCGGCATGATGTCTAGCTCCGTCTGTGGCCTCAGCACTCTAACATAATGTTGAATAAACAAATCTTAGGGGAAAATCTAATTTTATTTTTGAACAAATCGGCAGCATTCATTAGAAAGGAGCAGTGTTTGTCTGTCTCTGTGTCAGCCCTGCGATAGACTGGCGATCTGTCCAGGGTGTACCCCGCCTTTCGCCCTATGACCGCTGGGATAGGCTCCAGCACCCCCGTGACCCTCAACAGGACAAACGGGTTTAGAAAATGGATGGATGGAAGATAGTGAAGAAAAGAAAAACAGTAATGTTTTGTAGTGGTGATACTCTAATATTCAGCACAGACTGAGGAAATACTGGATTTCATTTCTGGACTGCACACATCTGTACATTTGAAGATGCTGGAAAATAAGAAATCACCTTTTCATTTTTCTTGAATTTTGGCATAAGCGTCTCTGTACTGAGGTCACAAGGACGAGGTGACCATGCCTCATCCCGAAGACTCGGGTACTTTAGTGTCTTTGAGAATCCTTGAATGACCCTGAACAAGAGGTGGTGGTGTTCTCTGTCCGACACTGACCTTTGACCTCCCCATGGAAGCAGGGGGAATGACTCTGTGGTGTTTTAGACCACAGGATGGAGGAAAAACTTGAACTATAAAAGAACAAAAGCAGCCAAAGATGTTGGTGAGTCCTAGTTAATCTGCTTTACTTTCTTCGTGGAGAAGATTTAATGGAGACAGAAGCTCAGTCAGCTGGACTACGTGGGCTGCAGGATGAAAGGAGGTAGATTGTGAGGGTGATATTTGGACTAAAGGCCTTGGTCATACATTGTACCAACCATATTGGAAAGTATCTGTGTTTAGAATGCAAGTTGAAGGTGCAGAAAAAAGCCTGCTTTCGTAGATGGGGAGGAGTTGTTAACAGTGTGTGTGTGTGTGTGTGTGTGTGTGTCAACGCAATTAAAGATGGAGATAACGGCAAACACTTTCACTTCTCTTCTCTTGGGTTTTCACAGCATGGCACAGGGTTGTAAACGTGGACAGAGATGGAAGTAGCTGTGTGAAGAAAGAAAAAAAAGAGCTTGAGAAAGAAATTAAAACCCTGCCTACTTTCACACCTGAACACACCTGGCCAATCATTGCATGAAAAGGGTGTGACTTTTAGATTGACGGTTTCAGAAAGTTCCAAATTTTGTCAGACAGAGCTCTTCCCAATTCAGCATTTGGAGAGGAGGTTTCCGATGTTATCAGACAGTCCGATCCACTTTGTTGCAAGCGTAGTGAGAACTTAAAGGACCATACCGGCGATCGTGCATGTTTGAGCCCAACATATACAATCCATGCACACATTAATTTACTGACAATGTAAAGTCGTCTTCAAACTGTACAAAATGATGCAGGGCTTTTAACTACCATATATACTCACTATAAGCTGAGTTTTTTTTTTAAACGAATTTCACAATGCAAATCGGGGGTTCAGCTTATAGTTGAGTAATTCAAATCAGATCAAAATTTCCAGGTGTGGAAATACTACCAATTACCACTACCCATGGAAAATAGTTTAAATCATACCTTATAATGAGACATTTCCTGACTAAACATCTTATTAAGCACATGTTGCGGAGGCCAGTAAGCACTAACGTAATCAACTGCTGAAATAAATATCATGTTTACCGGTATCAGTGTTAGAGCCATTTCTTGGTTAATTATCAAATGTTTAAAATATTTAGTTTGGGAAAAGTGAAATCAAATAAGTTATTAGTTTTATTATGCTGACTGATCAGAACCGGCTCCGTGAAGTGTTGCTATGATCCGCTATGATACGTATCGGCTCCGTCACTGAGGATCTATAGATGCTCAGCTGGAGGGACAGGGCAGCGGTACAGTTATTTACCTCACCTCACCTCATGTTTTGTTGTTTTGATTTAGAAAATAAATAATCCATGAAAAGAACAAGAGCGTGATGTTATCATTCCGGTGTGCATCAGGAAGAGAAGCCCCGTTAAAGTGGTGAAGTTTTAAAACAGACCCGTACATGGATTATTTTCAGAAAATCAGAGGAATACTATGACAATACTCAGGAAAACAGGTAATTTACTAAACTAATAAATTGATGAAACAACATCAGGAGGTCAGCTGAGGGAATTACAAAACTCCATATCACTGAATGTTCCAACACATAGACAGACCCACATCGACTCAGGTACAGGATAATTACTGAAAACACGTAATGGGTGAGATTCTTAATAAAAAACTCACCATAATTACACAGCTAAATATGCTAAATAAGCGTCATGGTAATTAAAGCTCATTTGTAAAGCTTTCCTTACCTTCATCACTGCATCATTGGCGATTCAGAAGAGGAAGAGGAGTCCGGAAAACTTAATGTCAGCTAATGTTAGTTATGTAATCAGCTGTTTACCGGTACCGGTACGTGGATTATTTTCAGAAAACCACAGGAATTCTGTGACGATATCCAGAAAAAAAAGGTAATTTGCTAAACAAATAAATTGATGGAGCAGCTTTTTGGGGGTTGGCTTATATGAGGGTTTCTGTAAAAAGCTAAATTTGCAGGTCAAAATCGAGGGTAGGCTTATAGTCGAGATCGGCTTATAGTGGAGTGGTAAATCCACTAAGAGATCTCATATTACTCCTACTTTATCATCACTTCACTGGCTTCCAGTTAATGTTAGAGTTCATTTTAAGATTCTTATTTTAACCTTTGGAGCCGTGCATGGTGAGGCAGACCTCTTACAGTCCTGTACCTTCAGGAGGCAGGTCTTCAGGTCAGAGGTTACTGGAGGTGCACCGTTTGAGGACTCGTGGAGATCATGCTTTTCAGGTTGTTGCTCCAAAACTGTGAATGAGCTCCCATCCTTCCTCTGCTCCTCTGATTCTGAGGCCTAAAAGGCAGCTAAAGACTTTCTTGTTTAGACAGGCTTTCGGATCGTATCTTAAATCTGTGGTTTTGATGTTCTGTGTTCTTTGATTTTTCATTTGTTTTGTTTGTTTTATGTTCCTGGTATTTTATCTGTGAAGCACTTTGTGAATTTTGTCTGTGAAGGTTGCTATATAAATACATTTTACTTGCTTATTTATAACAATTTCCCAAACTATACTAGTTTAGCTGTAAGTTTTAGATTTATTTTCCTACCTTCCAGACTGCTATTGCTTCATTTCATTCCAGTTCACTATTAAAATCAACTTGTAGAGACTTGAAACACGCTTGAGATACGTAATCCATCACAGTGAACAACATATCTATTAGTTTTTGTTTTTTGTTTTTTTTTGTTTTTTTGCCCAACTTTATTTAACTGATCCAGCACGGAGCTGCATGGAAGACGATGTATGTCTCCACCAGGAAATATAGCCCTGGAGAAGACGGCTTTTATCGAGAAATTAAAATGACTGCTCCTTCTACAATTGTGCAAAAAAGTGTTAGCAGTCGAAACACTGAATTTTAAGGTGGATGTTTCACCTCAACATTTGATTTTGAAAGATTAGAGGATTTGAAAAAAATAACAGGAAAACTAAAGTATGGTTTTGTGTTTTGGAAATTGGTTGTCAGTAACTTAACATACACGTGTTGTATATATTGGGCTTAAACATGCATGATCGCGGTATGGTCCTTTAAATGTTATGGCAGTGGGTGGAAGTGGGTTTACTCAGTGGGACTGTGTGGTTTCATATGTGAGCTGAAATTGTCCATTTTGCTAACCGCTGCTTTTCATCAGGCTAGTCAGTCATCCTTTTGGTAACTTGATTTGTCAAAGACTAGTAATCAAGATAAAAATTTAGGCTTTCTGTTGCAGAACTACATTATAATTCAGGCTCTTAAGAAGGCTTGTCTAGCACAACTTTTACTTCCAAGTTTCTTTTTTGTTTTTTTTTGCAACTAAAACAGCAAAGGGACAAATGCTGAGTTTTTTACCTGAGTGAACGCCACTTTACTGCTCAGACGTAAAATAAAAATCAGGAGATGAATAAAAATCGTTTCTCCTTCTGTGACTGTGAGTCCCCTGGCATTTATTCTTTAATGGATTTTTGAGGCTCTGCATCACCGTGTTTGTGTGTCCACTCAGTACAATAGACACACATTTAGTATAGATCCAAATATATGGGGGTAGTTAAGCCCAAAAGCAAATTGCAGCACACAGGATTTTCTCTTCCATTCCACTGTAATTTATCGAGCGCGTTTCAGCGAGCGGTGTGTGTTCATCAGACTCAAACTCCAATGACTATTTTACTGGATCGCAGGTTGAAGACATACTGCATATAATCATGGTCATTTTTGTGTTATTTCAGTATTTGAATTAATGCCTGATTTAATGGAAAGATGGCAGCAGCAGAGTTACAGCAGGATCCACAATTACAACAGTAGACGTGTGTCTTGTCAGAGTTGTGATGAGTCCCCTGTTTATGCATATATGTGTGTATGTGTGTGTGTGTCGGGCAATCCATCACGTTTTCAGGCAGAAAGCAATCGAAATGGTGAAGTGCTTGATCTTCCCTGCAGCTGCTGATAGGCCCCACATCTCAGCACACCACCCCTCATATTTCTTCATCTAATTGGATTGCAGCTTGTCAGCGTCTCATTTGTATACGACCACCACCTCCTCCACATTTATGGCTTTCTGCTGCTGATTACTTAGCTCGTGGCTTCCCGACACAGCCTAAGTAATGACGTTCCCTCCTAATTCTTTATATCCATTCATGTCGATTCATATTTGTCTCTTTCTTGTCTCGTCCTCTATCTCAGTCTCTGTCTCAGTGGTTATTTTCTCCCTTTTCTTCAAGTCCACATTGCAGCCCTTCTCTCTCTCTCTCTCTCTCTCTCCATCTCTCCATCCCTCCAGCCCCTGATGAAGTCAGATTGTCTCTGTCTGTCCTCTGGAGGAGCTACATGCAATTTTTTTTTTTTTTTTTTTTTTTTTTTTTTTGTAGCAGTCTGTCAGCAGGGAACATTTTGTCCAGTTATGCTGCTGGATCTCAGGATTGATGGAGACAGTACGTGGACAGATCCAAGGTGACAGATGGACTGTAGCTGCTGGACACTGGAAGCATGGCGTAGTGAAACTGACAGACAGGCAGCAGACCCCCACACAGCCCACCAGGAAGTCTGAGCAAGGGGGGGGCTATGATCAGAACTTGAGCCTGGTTAGACTGAATGTCTCTGTCAAAGACAAGGCGTAGATGCAGAGAGCACCCCAGCCGCTGTAACACCACGACTGACAATTTTATACACTGAATTTCTGTTGCATCACCAGGATTCCTACAACAACACAATGTTCTGTTGCTGCATGTTGTGAAGAACATCTTGGTGTGTTTGACTCTTCTGCAGCAGAACTGTGAAGCTTTGATCCTCTGTTGCTACATTCACATTTCACCCTGAATTGCCCAAATCTGATTTTTTTTTTGCCTATACACAGATTAGATTTTTTTCTGATCAGTGTGATCTAAGTTTTTTCAAATCACATTGGGGGGGCTTGATCGGCATCCGTGGTCTGAGCTCTGACTCATATCTGATCTCTAGCTATAGGAGTGCTCAGTGAGTGTTCAAATCAGAATTCATGCGTTATTTTGTTTTGTTTTGTTTTTACACCTGACTTCTCTGCTGCATATCATTGTCACCATCATTCAGTGTTTGCACCTCGCAGCCCAGTAAAAATAAATATGGAGGACAGCTATAACAGCATGAGGGGTCAGCGAAGAGACGAGGAGACTCTAAATTTGTTAGATTTATAGAGAAGCTTCCATTCAAGCTCAACTAAAGGAACAAATTGGAACTAAGCACTTTTGAAATAGATTGTCTGAGAAATGGCTGAGCCAAGCGGCGTTACATTTTTGGGAGGATCATGTTTTTTTTTTTTTTNGGGGGGTTGTGTTTTTTTTGTTAAGTGTGTGCATGTGTAGCCTTTTAGGGCAGAGCATTGTTCACACCAGTGTCACATTTATTTATTCGTTTGTTTGTTATCTATCAGTGCACAAACTTAAAACAGCAACAAAATCCTTCAACACAATATAATTCATAGAATGTAATGTACACTAATAAAAGTAAGGGAGCGGGAAGAAGTGAAACTCATAGTACCTGCCCCTTATTACAGATAGATGGCTTAAAGTTATAATGAATTAACAGCCAGAATAATCTGCAATAAATCCATGTAAATAAAAATAAAGTCATTAAAGTGCATTAAAAAAAAAAAAAAAATTAGTCCTCCAACTCATAATGACCAATTACTTTTCTTTTAAACATTAAACACCAGAGACTAACTGAAAACCTAAACAACATTTTAAATCATTTTTAAGAGAGTTCCTTAATTTTACTCCCTGTACAGAAATGCACATTTGTTTTAATGTGGTACATACAAACTTGTGTCTGAAATTAAATTTCCTGCTATGATTCAGTGTCTCTTATACTGAATAATCCCTGTGAGTTTGTTGGTAATGTTCTACTCTTTGCTCTGTGCATGAAGAATAAAGATTTTAAATTTACTAGATCTTTCAGTTTCAATACACATGACATAACAAATAGTTTGTTAGTGTGCTCTCTTGGTCCAATTTATTTATAATTCTTATTGCTCTTTTTTTGCAGCATGACTAAAGGTTTTACAATTGATGGATATGTATTACATATGCATACATATGTGTGTGTGTGTATATATATATATATATCTCCACACCTTCAAGACAAAAAAAAAATATCTGACTAAAAAAATAAAATAAAATAAGAACTCAGCATTAAGACTTGTATTGAACGTAGCCTTAGGACAGAGAAGACAGATGACTGAGTTAAGGAAGCCATCTCAAACTGGTAAAACCTAATGAGGGGGATGGGCTACTCACAGCGCTAACCTAGCATCGTTATGTCTTTGCAGAGTACTTTGCCCCTCGATTCATATGTCTTGAATGACTCTCATGTGACTGGCTTGTGACTCTAAAGGTCACAGTATGCTTCATCTTACCTGAGCTCTTTGACTTGGTCTGAGATCTTGTTGAAACCCATTCAGAAGGTCCATATTGGAAGTGGGGTGAAAAGCTGCTGCTGTTACATGGACAAATATTTCTTCAGCCTGATTGAAATCATTCTGATTAGAGGTTCCAACTTAACTNCTGTTACATGGACAAATATTTCTTCAGCCTGATTGAAATCATTCTGATTAGAGGTTCCAACTTAACTATTTACATGGACGCTAAATAAAGTGATCTGATAAGATGTGTGTTTACATGCCCCAAAGCTTTTCATCAGAATACAACTTTATTGGCATGCATAAAGTGGTTCCGCCTGCTATGAGGCGTTTAATCTGCTGGAAATACAGAAGAAGAAGAAGAAGAAGAAGTTTTGTTTCTAACGTTATTGAGAAAATTAAATTAAATTCATTCATTCATTCATTCCGCCTGTTAATACAGTTTTAAAGATGAACCACATGGTGTCCTGGGAANATTCATTCATTCATTCATTCCGCCTGTTAATACAGTTTTAAAGATGAACCACATGGTGTCCTGGGAACAGGATTTGCGTTTCTGCTGTTCTTTCTAATTAAGCAGCATCTCAACACAGCATCAGCTAACATTACTTTCACGTAGGCAAACATGCACAGAAAGAATATATTTATTCCAACCAGAGAGAAACTATCGGATAAAANTTCACGTAGGCAAACATGCACAGAAAGAATATATTTATTCCAACCAGAGAGAAACTATCGGATAAAATGCTTACATGGTTATTAGGCAGTAATATTTTCCTATTGAGCGGATTATGAAAGGTGTAAACCACCCTTCTCAACCTAATTGAAAATTCCTTCAGATCGGTGTGGATTGGGCCAGATTCTCTGATTGAGTTGGTTACATTAGGCATTTTTATTCTGATTGGGCTTTTATTGGGATTATTAGCAGAATATTAGGGTCCATGTAAATGCAGCTATACAGAGGAGAGGGTTGTGTGTATGTGTGTGTGTGTATGTGTGCATGATTTTGTTTTTGTAATCTCTCCACTCAATTATAAACTGGGACATAAACAGAGATAACGGGGCACAGTTTCACTTTCACTCCCTACCCTCTCATCTCTCCACAATTGCTGCATAAAGCAACATGTCTGACAGTGTGGCAAAATCAGAAAGTTACTGCCACCGTTGATTCAGAACTGAAGACAGTGGATAAGTGGCAAAACATCTTCAACACTAAACAAGTCTTGATCTTGATCTACTACTGCTAAATAATGTGAAATACATTTTCTCTAACTGCAAAACTCAAATGGAATTAGAATTCTGCTAGAAACACTGATGTTGGGTATCGCACGAAGAAACCCGACACTTTATTAAACTCAAACGCATCACAGTTATCTCAGTCTAGATGTAATTAAGAAGTTAAATATCACATTCACATAGGGTTCATGCCTATTATTTAATCAAATATAATTTCAAAATTCACCAAATACTGTATAACACTTACTATGGCTACAGCTGTAACCATAGCAATCAGTGGTTTCTACATTTAACTGTGCATATTTATAGAAATAATGACTTAAAATATTACCAGCCACTATGAGGGGGTTATAGAAAAAAAAAATGCAACTGCTGTGACTTTAGTCCAAAGGTGTTGTACTTGCAGTTATTAATATTCTAAAAAGGTTTTTACGGTGGTGAAAAAAAGTCACCATGAAGTTCATTATCTACTCATACCTGAATATCTGCAGAAACAATCAATGATGAATATTGCATTGATTGTTTCTGCAGGAAAACATGGAGTTACATATGTGTTATGAAGATGCTCAGATCTGAAGTACATGGATATGAAAACAGGTGAAAAGCATTCGTCATCTTTCCGTTGGTAATAACTCATGTAAAGCTTTAAGGGTGTTTTATAAGAGCGGAGTTTCTCCCTGCATGTTATCTCCACACACAGATGTTGGCAATGGCCACTTATTCATTTCCGGTAAAACAGTGCACACACCTGTGTGCCGGCCACGTTTCCCAATCTGCTCCCAGTTAGCATTCAATCATTTCCACAGGTCTCAATCAGTTTATGCAGGGTCAGACGTATCCACTATACAGCAACGCATTGTGATGTCTCAGGAAGTACTTTTACTCCCAATCGCAATTCCTCTCTCGACTAAGGCGTAACGCTGCCAAACAATTTCCATTTACCATTGTTTGATAGGTGGATCCAGTTTTCTCTCGAGGGAGGTTTTTTATTTTTTTTTCTCCGTAATTTGTTTGCCATCCCTGGCTGGGAAAGTGACAGCCGCCAGAGCCTCCACCGAGTCTGAATCCTCTCTGATTATTGCTACACTTAGAGCAGGATCCCCGTCTCTCAGCGTTTTCTGGCAGAAGCAGCGAGGAAAATCAAATGCAATAAAAGCATGTCTGGATTAGAGCTTGTTAAGCGAGAGAAGAGCCTCTAATTGCTCGGGCTTTGTACAGCTTCACAAAAGAGCCAGCATTTCTAATCTGTAGCTCAGGGGTGAATGTTTTGATGAAATGAGCAAAGATGTAACCCAAAAAAAAAAAAAAANAAAAAAAAAAAAAAAAGCATCTCAGGAAGGAGGATTTATGCAACTCTGGCGACAGAGATACATGTTTCAATTAGCCGTCGACAAATTGTTTTTTTTGTTTTTTTTTCAGCGGGAAAAAGAGTGCTCATATTTCAGCTATGCAGCAAAGATTTCACTTTGCTGCTGATTGCACTTTGTGTGATTTCACAGGAAATTACAGATTCAGGATCTTTGACATATTGATATATTGGTTTTCTCATAACCTGGGTTGATCCTTTAAAACATAATCAATCATCCTGACCACAGATACTGTTAAAACCTAATTAAACCTAAAGAAATCTTTCACCAAGCTAATCTTTACACTTCTCTTTTCATTCCATAAAATAACAGCAAATAAGAAAAAAGATCCCAAAATGAAAAGCAGTTTAATTATATTGAATATTGATTTATCAGTTTATTTAGCATCGCTACAATTTTACCAGGCTTTCATCACAGAATCTGACAAGCATCAGACTTGATATTGTGCAGTCTGACACAGATTAAGACTAAGATTTTATAATATTTATCCCACAATCTGACATGTGAGATGGATATAATAAAATCTTTGTGGTAATCTGAATTTATGAGATTTCTGTTACCAGGCAGTTTACAGAATCACAATATTATAGTTTAAGGTGAGTTTAACCATAGCTCCATCCAAGCCAGATGCAAACTAAATGATTCTTAGGGAACAATGGGCCCCCAGTTATAAAAGTCTTTCCGTTATTATCATCATTTGAGTATTTGTTTTTTGTACTTGTGTTATATTTACACTTAGCATGTAATCAGTTTAATTTATTTCCTTCTTGCACTGATTATAATTGCAGTAACACAATTAACTACAAAGTTAAGTGTGCTACTCTTCAGATTACATTAATGTTTTCTTTTAGTACCTCTTACAATCATTTTAAATAAGACTGCACAGTACAAATTAAAGTTCTACCTCAGTGGTTGTAATTTCTCTAAACAACATATCTTGAGTATCTAAGATTTTGTTTTTTCTCTAAAGCATCAATTAGTAATTTTAATAATTTTTCACTCTTGCCAAAAATCAGCAGTGGAAATCTCTTCTAGTTTAAGTCTGTTAACTGTTTAATGTCTGTTTCAATTTAAATAATGTAGTTTCTGATACATCTGATTGGCTGATGATATTGATCAAGTCCGACAATCTGCATTAACTTGTTAAAACTGATTCTAGTGCTGGAAATCTCTTTCCAATGCATTGTTTTCCTGCATCAAATCACAACTTCCAGTTTATTAATTAACACAACTTTTCACTACCCTGAAACCTCTGTTATTACTTAACTACTTGTGACATACCAAACCTACTAAACTACGGCTTCTTCTAAACTGAGTCATTTTTGATCCAAAAAAAATCTTTTATTTAACAACATTTTTTATTTAATGGTATAGCAGAGCTGTGTGTGTCCTGCTGCATGTCACAATGTTTTTTGTGTGGGGCTGAGCCCAGCGATGTGGGAGTTATTAAAGCCCAAAATATGTCTCCATGCATCGTCAATGGCCAAAATTGCATGTTTTAGGGCGATTTGTGTGAAATCCGTCAGGCGAATTGGTTATAAAAGTTATAGCACAGATATGGCCAGTGTGATGTGATTTTGGGTTTTGTGTAGTTACGTGCCAAAATTTCTTATGGAAGAATAATAAAATGACAATAAATTGGGTTTTGGCCAATCAGAGGGCTCAAGATTTCTGGACTAGGCTAATATCTGTACCTAGCATAGATAATTAACAGTAAGATTTCCACTTTAAACTGTAAAATTCAAACCCTCACACTCCCAAAAAGCCTGGAACTAGCTTTGGAAAACATATTAAACGCTACATGTGAGCTTGACTCCAGCTATTGTTAGATACCACACACACACACACAACAAGAATAGGGCTAGTGTGGCATGTGACGGGAGGCCTGCCTGGGGTGGGTGTATAGTGGGTGGAGGTCACCTGGAGGACCCCATATGTCTCCCTCCTGCGTCCTCATGGTCCACTCGTGGTTCGCTGGTGGTTCACTGGTGGTGCTTGGTGGGGGTCCGGTCAGTCGTGGCCCTTGGGAGACATGAGTGGCTTCTCGGACCTTTGGTGAGGTAATGTGGGTGGTAGCTCGTTGTTGTGGGTGGGTGCTGATGGATGCTGGACTTGTGCTTACTGCATGTACTGCACGGCCTTTTTTCCGGATGTTCATTTTTTAAATTTTTTTCTTCTTTTTTCTCTCTCTCTCTCATTGAAATAGCGAATTTCTAATTCACTTCAATTTTTTTCTTTTCCTTCTCTATCTGTTGTTGTTTTTTTCCCCCCATGTTCTATTGCTTCTCCTTTCCCTCAAATCACATCAACCCTTATACTTTCCTTTACACACACACACACACGCAACCTTAACAAAAGACTACAGTATGTGCCCTCCCAATCAAAACATACATACTGCACAATAACACCTATATTTATAATAGTCATTATTGTTTTTGTATTGTATGTCTTTTCTCTCTTTTGCTCTCTGCTGTCTTTTTTCTTTTTTTTTTTTTTAAACGTTACTGGTAACTTCACATATCTGTTCTCTCGCCCAGCGTTCTCCACACACAACATGTCATCGGCATTGTCATGTCATATATAATTATCACCTTGTCACATGTACTGTAATTTTTATTTGTTCGTTTCCCTTGCTATGTCAATAAAAAAAAAAAAAAAAANAAAAAAAAAAAAAAAAAAGATAAGTCCTACTACGCCTCCAAGCACTGTCGTAGGTGTATAGTCTCCACATAGGCAGTGGTAGCAGGGGTGGTACTAGGGGCAGGCTTATGGGGTGTAGCGTATCAGTAGTATGCTACAGATAATTAATTAAGGTAAAGCAATGGTATGCAAAGTTGCAATGTTAAGATCCTAATTTCAATAACGAAATATTAAACTTATGTAAATTGGACACCATCCACGTTATGTGGAAAATTAAGTCATTTAAACTTAATATTTTGATTATTTAATTAATATTCAGTCTCAGATCTTAAATTAATATTCAGGCTCAAATCTGAAAGGAATTAATTCTTTACTCATCCAGTGATTTCTTCTCCGAACTGAAACAGGCAAACAAAGTACTATTGCACAAGTTAACATTTATTTACAGATGAGAAATAGAATAATATACAAATGAGGTAGGTATTATGTGAAGTATGAAAAACCAGGCTTGACAACGGAAAACTGGTGGATTTTCAAAATAAAATCCTAACCTAACGTTAACTGAGTCTAGCTTTACTTTACAGAGAGGCTAGCAAGAAAGATAAGGAAATGGAATAATAACGTAGTTAGGCTGCATCACTTTAACATCGGCAAAACCAAGATTCTCACGTGGGATGTAATCAACTCCAGTGATGTTTGAAAAAGGTCGGATCGCCAGTCTTGACTCAGGCGCATCCAGCATGGGTCACGTCTAGGTGGGATCACCACATGGTACTCGCAGGCAGTCCTTCGGATGCGGTGTCTGGATCCACAGCGGGCAGGCCACGGGTCCGGACAAACGAGCCTTCCTTTGGAGCCGGATCAGCGCACTTCTCGGCAAACAGCTGGAGCTGGGAGCTGGACTTTAGGTCGAACCGAGTTGCAGTGCTGGAGTTTACCCAACNCAAACAGCTGGAGCTGGGAGCTGGACTTTAGGTCGAACCGAGTTGCAGTGCTGGAGTTTACCCAACGCAGCACTAACTTTTAAGAGTTAACTGCAGTTAAACTGAATGGCTTGGATGAAATCACGTGGAGGTCGTGATAACATCTGTTGCTGATTCAGGCACAAACTTCTTAGAGCAGCTAATAAAATTACTTGAGATTACTTTAAAATAAAGAACCGCTAGCCAGAGTTTAGCAGCGTGGTGAAGAAAGGAGAAGAGAAGGGAAGAGAAGCCGCCACGCGGTGTAAAGATAGAAAGAGTGTGGAGACCAAAGAGGTCCTGGAGCGGTCCCGGAAAAAGAAGCAAGAGAGTCAGAGATCGGACAATGGCTGCATGGAGTTTTAAAGAGAAAAGCCCTTCGCGCGTTGTAGAAACACGCCCATGCTTTGTTCTCATAGGAGCTTTTCCTGATGATGTCATGAAAGCAGGCAGCTCGAAGCACCTTAATCTCTGTGATATTACAGAAACATAACTTATACTAAATTCCACTCATTTTCCATTGTCAAAGCATGATACATAGAATTTTCACGTAGTAAATTCACAGTATGACGTGCTGGCACAAATAAAACCATGTTACACAAATAAATCATCTCTTTTGTTGTCTAATAGGAATTTATCACAAAATCTAAACATCTAAAACATTCTGTTATGAAATCTGATGATCTTTACTTAACTAAATCTATTTCTACATCATTGCAAGTATTCTAAACATTACAAAAGATAAAACAAAAGCTTAGATTGTTGTAGATTGTTAAACAGATTTTGTGTGAACTTAAAGGATCATAAAATAACAATGTGATGTTCTGTGATTTAAGAAGTAGGTTAGAGAAATATAACACATAAAACTAAATCCTTTAACTAAATAAACACAAATACAAGTACAACAAAAGCATGTAGTATTGAAAATGAATTTCAATATCTGAACATAGTTTAAGGCACTCAAGAAAGAGAGAGAGAGAGAGAGAGAGAGACATGGCAAACTTATTTCATGACTCTAAATATTTTCAGATATCTTCTTGTTTACTGAATAGATTCTGAATTAAGAGTCTTATTTGGTGGTGTAGTGAGANTCAGATATCTTCTTGTTTACTGAATAGATTCTGAATTAAGAGTCTTATTTGGTGGTGTAGTGAGATCGGTTCTTTAATTCTGTGAAGTCCTTGGCTTGCAGACAATCTGGAGCCATTGAGGTGGAGTCTGTGAGATGATCAAATGAGTGGCCATTTGTGTTCTTGTCTTTATGGCAGGGGAGCTTTAAAGATCAAAGTGTTACTAAGTCTCTCTAAGGTGATAACATCGGGTTACCATGGCGTTTGGGAGGTCAGACAAATTTAGAAGTTCTGTTTCGTTGTCTTTACAGTATCTGTTTTGCAGGCTTTACAACTGAATGGGGAAGAATCACAGCAGGGGATCTTGAGGCGGTCTTGGGTGTGTGTTGTGTGTATTGTGTCTGTTTGAGAAGAGCAGTTAGGTGTCTGTGGAGGGGGAGGTGATGTATGCGTGGCTTCAGTAGGCCTCCCCACAGATGTCTGTCTGTAAGAACTGGTTATTCCATCCCAGAAAAACATAATCATAGATTTATCAAACTACAGTTGTTCCAGTAATGCTACAGGGGTTTAAACCCCTGATGTTTTTTGTAATAGTGTGTTTTGAATTTTCTGTAGCATTTTTGCAGGTACCCAAATTCATCGCCAAGGCAGAACCAAAGCATTGTGAATGGATTGGTCGAACCGAATTGGTGGACGGAACGGACTTAATACACCATATAGCGCCACCATTTAGATCATTGTAAAGGTTTTTGTTTCAAAAGATTTTTATAACTTCTTAAAAGATGTAACATGATTTGTTCCATTTCTTTCAAGTTTCAAAGATTTATTTGTCACGTGCAGCCATACAGGTACAACAGCAGTGAAATGCTTTTTCTGGTATATTCCCTGACTGTGCTTCTTAATACAAGGAAAAAAAATATAAGATAAAATGAAAAACAACACAAAATAAGGATAAGACAGCAAGAGCAAAAATTGAGAATTAGAAGTGTATAGAATGTAGTCTATTTACAACCAACCCAGCAGGAGAATGTATGTACATTGTATTGTATGTACAGTATTAATAAATATGTGCAAAAGATAATACTGTACATAGTACAAAAGCAGAAGCAGATCTTTCTTAAACAGATGTATCAAAATTTACATGTATTTAGCTGTGGTAGATATAAAATAGCTTTGGCTATCTACTGAAGCGATGAGCTTTGGTACACTGTAAAATGTGACAAGTTGTTCTTACTTAAAAAAAATCTAGGAAACTGATTGCTTTGAAAAAGGTAGGTACTATATAGTCTTAAGTTCAAGTAGACATAAAGTAAACATAACTTAAGACTTATAGTTATATATATGTATATATATACATATATATATGTATGTATATATGTATGTATGTATGTATGTATGTGTGTATATATATATATATGTATTACATTACCCTTTTCAAGGCAATCGGTTTCCTAGATTTTTTTTAAGTAAGAACAACTTGTCACATTTTACAGCGTAGATAGCCAAAGCTACCTCATGCCTGGATTTTCCAGTGGAGATCTGGGCTAAGCCCTGGATCTACACTAACCCTAGCTCCACCCCTGGGTGGTAGTATTCTGCAGTAACACACAGTATGCAGAGGTGTTGCTGCTGAGTGGATTGCCCACTATAAGATATTCAGATGTGCCACTGCTTGTCTCATCTGCTGCAGAAAAACAGGCCAGGCAGTCTCCTGGCACACAGCATCGCTCAGCCGCAGATCAATGCATCTGCACTGATACGGGCTGGAGCCGCCTATTGATCCACTCCGCCTCGTCTTTGTCCTTGGTCATTATGGAGATGAGAGAGTGACCTTTTTCCAGAGGTGTCAGAGTAAAAAGGAGATTGTTTAACGGCTTTCAAAAGAATAAGGCCCCAGGCGCTCAGACTGCTCCTTCGTCCCTGTTTGCAGCAGTTGTTGCTGTGAGCTAAGACTGACCGTAAACACGCAGCACCATTCAGCGCTCTGCAGCAGTGAGTTATTTATGACAAAATACTGAGAGGAATATCAGAGAAGTTTAATATCTACTGTCCAAAATATCACCATGCTAAATCTTCATGTTTCAGCACTTTGGCGTGGTAATGGCATGTGCTTTATCGTCTCTGTTCAGAATAAAACAAAAGATGGCTCATGATGGATTATTGTAGTAGTACAAGTAGCAGTAGTCATAGTTGCTGCAGTAAAAGTAGTATAAGTAGTACAAGTAGCCTAAGCAGAAGTAGCAGAGGTAGTATAGTAGTAGCAGTATGATTGTAATAATAGCAGTATTCATAGTAGCAGCAGACACAGCAGTAATTCTAATATAGAAATACAGCAGTAATACAGTTGTAATACTAGTAATAGTAATATAAGTAACAACATCAGTATTAATAGAAGTAATAACAATTATGGTAGTAGCAGTAGTAATACTCATAATAGTAATAATAATACAGTATTAGAGTAGTAGTAGAAGTATCAGCAGCTGCAGTAGTAGTAATAACTGAAGTAATAATAAAAATAGTAGCATGAGCTAGACAGTTTTACTTTTTCTAAAGAAAATGTAATGTGTGCTTGCCTCTTGCCTGGGACTTCCTGTCATGCATCTTGGTAGCAGTGGTAGCAGTGGTAGTAGTAGTAGTAGTAGTAGTAGTAGTAGTAATAATAATAGTAATAGTAGTAGTTGTAGTGGTGGTAGAAGTAGTAGTTGTTGCATGGTTTGTAGTAGTAGTAGTCGTAATAGTGGCAGTAGTAGTAGTGGTGGAAGTAGTAATAGTGGTAGTAGTTGCATTGTTGTAGTAGTGGTAGGAGTACTTGTAGTAGCAATAGAAGTTGTAGTGTTAGTAATAGCAATACAGTAAAAAAAAAAAAAAAAANCAAAAAAAAAAAAAAAAAACACCAGTGCAAACAATAATATTTTCTACTACAGTTTCTACTACCTTGGCTATGTACTATTAGCATACACTGCAGTAGAGTGAGTAGAAACAGTGGTACGTTGAATGTTAGTGGTGTTTTTTTTTTAATGCTATTTGAATATAAAAAGAATCTGATTTATTGTTTTAGACAAACAACTACTACATTTTTTAAAATGTCCTTTATTTGCTGCAGATTTGCTGTTTGGATAAAAGACATTCAGCTGTTTGTATAAAGCAAACGTTGGTGTGGATTTTTGAATATTTTTCAGTTCTCCATGAGCCACAGGGAAGCTGAGAGGCCTGCGTGTGTGTGTGTGTGTGTGTGTAATTGTGGCATATCATTGGTGTTATTAAGGATGCATGAATGAGTGTGAGTGTCGCTCTCTGTGGGTGTTCTGAGCTCTATCAATACGAGGAGACAAATTTTAAAGAGGCAAACATTTAGCTACAGGCAGCACTGGATTAACAGTCTGCTCTGTATGCACAGACTCTAACAGTCACCCACACACACACACACACACACACACACACACACACACACACACACTGTGCTCTATTCTACTTTATTCTATTCTATTCAGTACTTTACTATTCTATTCTATTCTATTCTATTCTATTCTATTCTATTCTATTCAATACTTTACTATTCTATTCTATTTTATTCTGTTCTGTTCTGTTCTATTCTATTCTATTCTTTTCTATTCTATTCTATTCTAGTCTACTGCACTCTATTCATTTCTATGTAATGCTATTCTGCTATGTTCTGTTTTGTACTCTACTTCTGTACCATGTTCTCTTTTATTCTACTGCACTCTATTCTACTCATTTCTATTCTTCTTTGTTCTATTTTCTTCTCTTCTGCTGTACTGTGTTATATTCTACTGTACTCTATTCTACTATATTATCTTTTCTTCTCTATTGTACCGTGTTCTGTTCTATTGTATTGTACTGCACCATACTGTACTGTACCATATTTTATTTTATAGTCTTCTGTGCTATGCTATATATTTAGCATACTCTAAGCTATCCTTCTATTCTTTTCTATTCTCCTTTAGTGTACCATATTCTATTCTGTTCTACTGTACAATATTCTCTTTGTACTGTGTTCTACTCTGCTGCACTGTACCATATTGCATTCTATTGTGTTCTACTGCATTCTATACATTAGCTACAGTGTTTGATTCTTTTCTATTCTCCTTTATTGTATCCCATTTTATTCTATTCTATTATTTTTTTGTTGAGAACAATCAAATCAAAGATTTGCATATTTTTCCAGTTTTTCCTTCAAAACATCAAAGCACACTCTCTTTCTCTTTCTCTCTCTCTCACACACACGTACGCACATGCACGCACGCACACACACACTCACACCTTTCAATAACATACTTAAGGCGTGTCAGCAGCACATGGCACTTGCCTTTCAAAGCAGCCATGATCTCTCATGAGCAGCACACAGGTAGGTGGTCACCAATCAGACGCAAATCAAAGAAATTCTATGAAAAGCACAGAGGGAGTTGGATGTTTTCTTTCTCTCTCTTCTTTCATGTTTTTCTTCATTTCATCCACGACAACATGACTGCTTGATCCAGATGCTCCTCGCTATAGAGAAACAACCTGAATAAGGACTCTATTCTGTCTCTGTGTTAGTCTCTTTAGGAGACATATTCTGCATGCGGGAATATTCAGGAAAGTTAATAATTGAATCCCTCTGCCAGTGGACTGAAGCTAGTTGTTAGCATAGCAGAAATATTTGTGTGCATGTGAAGCTTGTTTTAGACTAGATACGTGGGTATACGTGGGTCTGTGCGGACACAAGGACGTCACAGAGAAAGACACGCCCCGTCATGTAGGGTCCGCACAGCGCCTTTTTCACCTGTGGGTGCACATCCCAGATAACGCTGTAACTCCATGCGGACGATTCCAAATGAAGGAGCTGTTAGTAGCTGTTTTTGATACGCTGCCTCCTGCAGTTTGGGATGATAATAGTTTAATAATAGTTTGACGCGATGAGAAGATGCATAGAGTACAACAGCGTTTACTTTTCCCATTTCCACGTCAGTTCATGCCCGTGCAGAAAGTATAATTCGGCCTTAAAGCGGTACCTTGGCTCCGTTCACCTCCACCATACAGTACACTATGACTCTATGACACTTAGCCCCCATTATGTCAGATATCTGTTCTAGAATATATTTCTCAGCCGGCAAATGGTACAGTGAGCATAAAGAGGTTTATAATAATCCACCAACCCGGTTGTGGAGGCAGACAGCGAAATATACCTCATTATCTTCTCTGTGGGACCTCCTGGCCGTTACGTCTCGTACTGTAAATTCCCCTGAACTTTAATGATTCGTATTGGACTCATGGTTTATTCAGCGGGAGGCTTCGGCTCACTGACAGCCCAGGGGAGAGACATCAAAGTGTCCCTGAAGGTGTTTTGCCCTTTTTCAGATTCTGCTTCTTGTTGCATCATGGAGCCTAGAAAACTGCCACTGAATAGAGGGGAAAAGCTAAAAGGAGGGAACAGCCTGTTCACTTTGTGAAGATGAACCTTAAACATGGAGCGGGGGCCTTCTGGAAGCAGCTCTGACACTGTGTGTATCTGCTACTTTGATATAAATTACAAATCTGTCAACTAGTTTGGGGCTCCGAGCAGGCATTTGGCATCTTAGCGGCTCAGTGACAAAGGATTGTACCATGTATTTAACCCTGGGGTCTTATTACCCAAGCATTTAGTATGTTTTTTTTCCCTTTCTTTTTCTTTTTTTTAATGATCCTGGTCAAATATCAGTAATTACTTGACTGGAGCTGCACTCACAGTCTAGTCCAAAACCACAAAGAGTTTGAAGATTCAAGGAGAATGAACTATAAAAACACTGAAAATACAAATGTTAGCCACAATGATTGATTGTGCTCTGAAGTAATTTAAAAGACATTTAAAGAGTGAATTAGACAAGTACAACTGTTTTTAGGGAATGGTGTGGTAGAAATGAAATGCTCATATATAGATAGATAGATAGATAGATAGATAGATAGATAGATGGATAGGGCCATCCTTGTTCAATAATGGCAATATAGAAACAATTGAAAAACAAAAAACAAGTCTATTCAACACAATACTAATACGACTGCTATTGCTAATAATAATTAAGAATAATAATTTGTCAGTTATCATATACAATGGAGCAGCAATCAAATGCTATAGAACTGTGATATATGGTAACATTTCAATAGTTCAACTAATAGTTTCAACAGTTCTGCTGCATATACTAAAGAGTTTTTACAGAGAAGAATATCAATATCTTTGCCCAGTTTGGAATGAATTTGCAAAACAGCCTGTATGGTCCTTTAAAGTGAGCTTAAAGATGGCCTATTTCACTCATTGTGCACAGTGGTGCTACAGCAAGGGAGAGTAGAAGTGGATTGTGGATGTTTTTTGGAAAGACCCTTTAATAAAAATAAAAACATGAATGTGGTATAACAAACCAAGAATTACAACAGAAGCAAAAAAAAGAAACAAAACGAAAAAAAACCCAAAAAACATGTAAAGTAATCAGAAAACTGTGAATGATATTGGTTCCGAAAAGTAATTTTTAAATGAAAATGAACCGAGGATGCCACATTTATAATTCTGTTTGAGGCCTTTTAGTGGCTTAAATATACATTTCTGCTGTTGGCTGTTAATTAGCTCCAGCTCCACTAAAATGAGCAACAAATTCTGTTAAAAATATGATTTACATAATAGAAACGTTTTATCAGCTTGGTCACCATGAGTTGGGAACTGAACCTGGTTTGTTGAATTTATTCTTATCAACCCCCCCTCATGAAGATGTTTAAAAAAAAAAACAAAACTGCTTCCTATTTTTTATCATACCTCAGAATTCCAGGATAAGGAGGAAAAAAAAAGTCTCCGTTGTTTTGCATTTATCAGTCTGTATTTCTGAGCAGCTCGAAGGCTAAAAGGTTTAATGAGTGAAGAACAGTCAGCCGGCAGAGATGAAGCGAACTCGTGACTGCTGCTAATTTTCTCACCGTGGTTAATAATATCCATGACTTCTCTGGCAGCAGGAGAGGGGAGGGAGGAGGAGGAGGAGGGTGGGGGGGATCAAACTCTGACACATCAGGCGGATTCATCTGCATATCGAAGCCTGAAACATCAGCAAAACACAAGAAACGCTCTGCAGCCTACTTTATCTCCTCATCAGCTCTGAGTCTGTAAATGAATTTGTAACCTTTTTATTGTGTCAAGGACTCGGTGGAACAAAGCCAAAAATATTTGCGGTGAGCTGATTAACATTTATAAAAAAAAAAAAAAAAAAAAAAATTTAAAAGCATCCAAAAACCCTGAGAAAGGGTTCCCAAAGTGTGTCTGATCTGTGCTGAGTGCTGCTTTCACTTTGTGTTGATGCTGGCTGAGGCTTCACTGACATATTACCAATATTTTAATTATTTCCAAGTAAATGGGGGATTTTTTTAAAATTTATTCTAATTAGCTGCATCCAAACATGATGAGATAGTACACTTTTCTTATTGTTTTTCCATCCATCCATCCATCCATCCATCCATCCATCCATCCATCCATNAGTACACTTTTCTTATTGTTTTTCCATCCATCCATCCATCCATCCATCCATCCATCCATCCATCCATGCCTAAATTGTTATTTAATATTGATTAATAAATTGGTGTCCCACCACTGAATTTGAAAACGACCCAGTCAACCATGCACGCATGAAACTCTTGGTTAAAGGACCATACCACCCATTTAGCATGTTTGAGCCTAATATATTCAATTTTCATACATGTAACGTTACTGACAATCATTTCCCAAAGCATACTACTGGAACGGTGAATTAAAAATGTTTTTCCTACCTTCCAGACCTCCATTGGTTTCAGTTCATTCTGCTATTAAAATCAACTTGTTGATACTGTAAACGTTCTTGGGATAGGTAATCCATCATCACCAACAAGACGTGTATTCAGGTTTTTTTAGAAGTTATGTAATTTTAGTGTTTAAGCTCAATAAAAAGCGTGGAGTGAATGTATGCCTCCACCGGGGAATATAGTCCCAAAAGAAGACCTGCGTTTATGGAAAAATTTAAAGGACCGTGACTTCATAAGGCTGTGTAACTATTAGCAGGAGAAACATGGATTTTTAAGGTGGGTGTATCACTTGAATATTTGATTTTGAAAGATTAAGAGATTTTGCAAAATATCAGGAAAGCTGAAATATGGTTTTATCCTTTGGGAAATGATTGAGATAATTGAGATACGTAATCCATCACAGAAAACACTTTTATTAAGTTTTCTGTTGAAGTAACTTTATTTAGCTGATCCAACGTGGAGCTGCACGGAAGAAAGCTTATACAGAGAAATTAAGAACGACCATCCCGTCTACATACGTACATATGTCATGATACATGTTAGCAGGTGAAACATTGAATTTTAAGATGGGTGTGTCACCTGTGTTTGAAAGCTTAGGGGATTTGGCAAAATAACAGGAAAACTAGACTACATTTTTGTGTTTTGGAAATTGTCAGCAACATAATGTGTATGCGGGTAGAATTTACTGGATTTAAACATGCAAAATCACTGGCATCATCCTTTAAAACGTTAACAATATCCCAGGTGGAAAAAAAAAAGAAGGGNGGTCTAAAAAAATAAACACAAGTTAAACCAAAGGAGTTTGCCCTTGATAAAATGTCAGTCAGGTCTAAGATTCTGTCTCAACATTTTTTGACATAGCTTCAGCTGCCAGTGTGTGTGTGTGTGTGTGTGTGTGTGTGTGTGTGTGTGCGTGCGTGCATGCGTGCATGTGTGATCTCTTTCAAACGAGCTGAGCCGTTCTGAGAAGCGAGGTGCTGAGCGGAAAGTGGCACTAGTACAATAAACCCTGATTGTTTGAAGCAGATAGCTATTAGCCAGCGGAGAGCGGCAGCTATTATGGTGGAAATGAAGCATTGTTAAAGAAACATAAGACTTCCTTCGGCGGATGATGGCCTCCTGAAGTGGTCTCAGATTAGATCTCACAGGTGCACTTGAGAAAGGGAGCAGCAATCATTACACCAGGTGAATTACAGCGACTCATCAAATCTCCTCAGGAATGAATATTAAGTCTTATTATGAGTAGGACGGGGGGGGGAGAAGGCACTGATGTGAGCAATTTACGAGAATTGTTTGGGTTGTACCCAAACAATTCTCGTTTCAGCTTTCATCAGAGGTTTGCAGTTCTGTCAATTGACTCACAGCGGCGTGTCAGCATTAATGCGCCGCTCAGTGACAGGAAATATGGTTAAATTCAGATTTGAAACGTGCTATGACTTTGCTTGAGGATAGTTGAGCTGTTTTGGTGAATATTCCTGTCTGCCTTTCGGAAAGATGAGAGAAACTCTCTCCGCCTTGATGTCGGCGTGATGTATCGCGAAGTACAGCGATGAAGAGGAAGGATGGAAAGTCTGATTTTCAGAATTCATTTCCGGAGATGGCTTACTTTCATCTGATGAAACAACTGAACGTCTCAAATATTTCAGCATTAAGTAGCGCGCGCTGCACATATAAAAGCGGACGTGTTAGGTTTTACTTAATTGTTTTTACGTCATAATATAGGAGTAATGCTGCGTTACAGTCAAAGTGGGATGCCGGAATTTCCCAGTTGAAAATTCCGAATGCCAGATATAAACAAAAAACATGGCGGAAGACCAGTAAATACTATAATTTGTGTGAGTTTGGATAAATTGAGAGTGAGTCACACTTTCCTTTCTATTGTACCTACTATGATGATCAAAGAGCACCAATATTTAATGAAATATTTTACCAAAATCCAGAAATATGTTGGCGGAGTGATGATGAAAAAATTGGAATGGCTGTTTAGTTTTAAGGTTTTTATGTTGGCTAATTTTGTCTCCACCACCTGGAAAAGAAGGCAAGATGGACTGTTTGTTTAATATGTCTAAAATCTTGTGTGCTGTACTGATACGGATTTGACTTCACAATGTCTAAGAAATTCTTATTTACTTATTTATTGTGTTTAAGGAAGTTTAATACCACTGTATCTGCAAAATCTGTATCATACTAGATCCAGTTTGTATGAAAAGTGGTGTCTTGTAAGCCCATGTGGGCTGATGTATGCATGACACAATAATAAAAATTCATTCATTCATTCACTATAAAATAGATAAAGTTGCTAATAACTGCTAACTAAAGTAAAGTTAGATTACAAGACTTCGGTTGGATTGTTACAATGATATTAATCACAGTGGGTATTAAACATTTGTGCAGAAAAGTTAATAATTCATACTTACTTACATATCAATGACAAACAGTTATACATTAATAACTTGGTGTTATATTTTAGCCTTTTCATTTCAGTGTCATGCAAGAAAAATTACTTTATTAGGCTATTAGCTGATTATTAACATTCACAAAGCTTTCTTCCACGGGCACCGCCATGTTGAGCGACGTCATCCTGGTTGATGTTGGGATAGATGGATTTGATCTGAGTTTCCAAGTCGTAACTCCAACTTCAAATGTTGTTCAAACACATTTTTTTAAGTAGAGGTCAGAAATTCTCGCATTTCGCGTTTTCTGGAACGCAGCATACTGTAAGTGTTGAGCATTGCTAAATTTGCAAAACTTGAGGCTGGAGATAAATCCGTAAGTCCTGAACTGCCCACCAAGCTTAGTTTGTGGGTCCATTTCTTTCATAACATGTTGACCTCAACATGTAACACATTTGAATTTACCTGTGCACACACACCTGGTACCCACCAAACACCCACCAAATATCAGGCTAGTGAATGAGCGCTTGCCCTGCATTCATGTTTCACAGAACTGTGGGTTTTAGGCTCAGGCCTGATGCAAATCACCAATCAGAAAATAGCAGGCTTTTTGGGAGGGACTCTTAAAGAGACAGTGTCTCAAATACCCTGTTTTCACTCAATGTGCAAAGCGGTGTTCTAGCAAGATAGAGTAAAAGTTGATGCATGTTTTTTTTTTTTTTNTTTTTTTTTTTTTTTGTACATTAAAAAATGCTCTTTCAAAAGAGAGTTCTAAATGAAAATAAGAAAAAAATAATTATCTACAATATGTCTGCTTAAAACATTCTTTTAAATATTTTGTTTTATGTTCAACAGTGGTGTTGAACAGTACATAATCATATACATTTTATTCTGGCTTGAACTGTAGAATATAGATGAAGAGATGCAAAGAATCAACACATTTTGTAAAGTGAGGAACAGCATCAACAGGTTTGTGTCACAGCTTAGAGTGGGATGTAAATGGCAGAACATTAAAGTCTCATTTTCATGACGGGGAGCCTTAATTATAGCACCAATCTAACACAAACCTCTCATCACTCTCTCCAGCTTTTCACAATATAGCAATTGCAGAATTCAACTCAAAATCAAGGATATTACTCGCATCAGTGCATAATTTACACTTCCATTAAACGTTTTATATTTTTATTTTTTTAAACTAGAGACATACTTCATAATATTGCGCAAGTTGAATAATGAAAAGGGAAATTTCTTTGCAACGTAGCTGAGGACTGCTGCATATGCTGAGAGGTATTCTGTGGACGTGAGAAAATCTGAAATGAAATAAATTTTAAAAAGCTCAAAGCGCTTCTCTTTGTAGAAAAATTAAAAAGGCTATTTTGGTCAATTTCGTTAAGGAGTTATGAGGTAACTACCATGGCATATTAGGGCCATATAAGACAAAAAAATGGGGGGGNGGGTGCATTATTTTGAGTTTTAAAAGTTTGTATGCTTATAATAATTTGATGATTTTGTGCTAGAAGCAGAAGTATTTCTTTATTGCTAAATCCAATGGAAAAGTAGAATTTAATAAGGTCATGTACTGCCGGCATAGTCACAACGTGAGGCGGTTCCGATTTTTCCCCCTTATTATTTTTCTGAGTTTAAAAAATTGCAAATTTACCAGTTTAAACTTGCAAATTTGGAAGTTTTTAAAATTTCAAATTTCAAAATTTCAAAATCATCGAATTATCATGTGCATACGAACCTTTAAAATGCGCAAATTTGTGAGTTTAAAAAATCAAAATAATGCCCTGCTGTTTTTTTTTTTTTTTTNTTTTTTTTTTTTTTTTTCCATCTTATATGGCCCTAATACGCCATCATAGGTAACAGACAACATGGATGAAATGGAAAATTACACTGGGTGATGACATTTACATTAATACTGCAGACACAACCAAAATAAATACCATAATATGATCACTTTGGACCATAATTCCTTTCAGAGTTCATTCCTTGTTAACATTTGACAAAACATTCACATTTATCTGAATATATCTGCAAAATGCTCAGTAACAGGATTTTTTTGGCTATACCCTCTTGATGAATGTATCAGCAAGATGTTCTCTGTCAACACTTTTCAGTTTAGTTTTTCTACAATACCCTCTTTTAGCAACTAAATCATGATTAAGTGGTTAATCTAAAACAACAAGATTATAGTCGTTAAATGAAGAATAGATGCTCACTTCCTGTATAATCAGGACTATTGGACGCAAACCTCTGGCTCTGTTATCAAAGTCTGGAGCTTTGTACAATTAAGCTCCTCACCCACACTAAATTTGTAGCACTACCAGAAAGCCGCTACTTCCACTCAACATAATCAGGGATAAATAACATTTTTGAGCTAATTAATAATGCAGTTTAGCTGCATATCAATGCTGAATACTGGGACTTCGGCTTTGTTTGGAGCTTGATTTTTGGCTTGAAGGTGTTTTGGCTTCCTTGGTAGAGATGGATACTGGCTGGTTGCTCGCTTGTAGCGCCGTCATCCATCACTAAGCAATGGAAAATGGGATTGGCAGTGAACAAAATGGCAGCGGATGGAGAAGTTCAATGCCAAGCTGAGAGCAGGCAGCAAAGTGAGTTCTGACAGCCAGAAATCTGCACCTGGACAAGTGATCATTGAGTCGCTGCTGAGTAGCTGAATCAATAATCCAACAACCTCTGTTTAGACCAGCAGGCCTGAAGGACTGCTGGTCTATTGTTTTAAGCTGTATTTTCTTTCTTTCTTTCTTTCTTTCTTTCTTTCTTTCTTTCTTTCTTNGTCTATTGTTTTAAGCTGTATTTTCTTTCTTTCTTTCTTTCTTTCTTTCTTTCTTTCTTTCTTTCTTAAAATGTCACTACACAATCCTGACTTATGCAAGCAATAATAATATTTGGTTTAAAATCGATCCAAATATAACATGCAAATACAGTTGTATCTCTGACTGTAAATATAAATATTTCCTTCATCATCAATATAAAATTAATTTGGGCATGTGGGAGACTTTGAATTTATGTTAGAAGCTACACAAATCTACATTTTCTGAATATAATATAGATGTATACTCATTTCACATTTTCTGAAGTAAATGTAACATAAGCTTAATGCTTGAATGGGACTTGATATTTGTTGTTATGTGACTGCATGATTGCTAGGGTGTTGCTAGGTTGTTCTATAGCATTCTGGGTGGTTGCTATGGTGTTGCTTGGTCATAGCTATAGTGTTATGGGTAGTTACTAGAGTGGTTGCTATGGTATTCTCTGTGGTTGCTGGGGTGTTGATACTGTAGGTCATTGCAATAGTGTTATGGCTGGTTACTAGAGTGGTTGTTATGGTGTTCTATGTGGTTGCTAGGGTGTTGATAGGTCATTGCAGTAGTGTTATAGGTGTTACTAGAGTGGTTGCTATGGTGTTGTATAGTTGCTAGGGTAATTTCTATAGTATGGCTAGCTTTTATGCTGTTCTGGTTGTTAGGATGGTTGCTATGGTGTTCTGGATGTTTGTTATGGTATTTGAGGCAGTAGCTAGAATGTTGCTAGGTGGTTGATTTGGTGCTCTGGGTGGTTGCTAAGGCAGTTGCTATGTTGTTATGTTGTTCTGGATGGTTGCTAGGGTAGTTGCATGGTCGCATGGTCTTGTGAGTCAACTAATATGGTTGCTAGTGGTACTATGGTGACCTTGTAATGTAGAAATACGTTTAAACAATCAGAGTTTTTTTAAGGATATTTTTTCAGCAAGTGTTTTTAAAGCAATAATTTCAGATGTTGTTAATATGAATTGTAACTGTGTTGATTTTGCAGATTTATTGTCAAAGAAAAAAAAAGTTGGTATTAATTTAACAATGTATTTATTTAGCCAAAATTGTGGCTTTCCATGAATGGAACTGCACTAAACTCTGCGAAATGTTGATAATTTCACCCAAAATTGATGGAAATTGAATTTTGAGAACGATATTCCTGATTTCCTGTGTTATTCTCCACAGTATCTGCCTCTGAGGATGACCTATCAATTACCCCAGGAAGCCCTCTAGACAGTGGTGCCAGCCTGTACTCCACCACCCAGGACAGCGGCCCAAGGTTCCCCGTCGTCACCACCGCCCCCCCCCTCAACATCCCAAACCACCACTCTCTGTACAGGAATCCTCCTCAGCACCAGGCCCCTCTCGGCCCGCACGGTCAGCCTCTCTATTTTGAAGACAGCGGAGACTCCAACACACACCCGACTTCATCGCCCTCTCTCTCAAATGCCCAGTTTCCCTTTTCTATCCCGCCATCCAGATCTCACCTGCATAAGGATGATAAAAGCGCTTCAGAGGAGGCAGCTGAAAATCCAAAATCACCAAAAAACCAGCATTACACTTCTCATCCCAAATCCCCTGATCCAGCCACCAGCAGGGTCTGGAATCATCCAAAGTGCACATCCACCATCCCCTCTGCTCTGACTGCTGCAGTGGATAAAGCTGCAGTGAAAACAGATCGGCCTTCACCGAACAGGAACACGGGGACAGGCAGCGATGGAACATCTGCTGATGTGGAGGAGGAGACGACAACCACCACCATTACAACCACCACCATCATCACCACCATGCAGAGCCCAGGTGAGAACGCACACTCTTCTATCAGCGGTTAAAGGACCATACCGGCAGCAATCGTTCATGTTTGAGCCTAATAGACAGTATACAACCCCTATACTGTACATGTTATTGACTACCAATTCCCAAAACATAAAACTATATTTTAGTTTTCCTGTTATTTTTTCAAATCCCCCAAATTTTCAAAATCAAATGTTCAGGTCCATCTACCTCAAAAATTCAATGTTTCACTTCTAACACTTATGCATGATTGTAGAAGGCACACTCATTTTAATTTCTCAGTAAAAGCCGTTCTTCTCCTGGGACTGTATTTCCTGGCAGAGAAAATCATCATGTTCCATGCAGCTCCGTATTGGATTGGATCTTCCCTGGGCTGTGGCTCACCCTTTCACCAAGTTTAGGCAAAATTAATTCAAAATCCAACAAACAAACAAGTGTCAAATTTCTTGCCTGTATTTGCAGATTTCTGAAAAAATTCCTCACAATAATTAGGTGAAAGATTCAGATTTCACCAATTTTATTTATTTATTTTAGTTATTTGTTTTTTAAGGCTCATATTTCATGTTTATCAAGCCAAAATAACCCATAAAACGTAACCATTTCCAAGCATTACTTCTTGAGGAAAAACTATGATATGCTGCATCACAATGCAACAGAAGCAGCTTCTCTTTTGAGAATTGATCACATTTTGTCTTCAAGTGCATCCGTGCTTTCATCACACACTCAGCTAATATCATCTCCATTTGCATCTCGCACAGGCACAGAGCCATAAATTACAACAGTCTTACTGCATCGCTAAGCCTTCATCAAGAGGTCCAAACAGGGACCACATAAGACCCAGAGATTTTCAACTGTGAGGGAAAATGAATGGGAGAAAACAAATATCGGAGCTGAGATTTCCTGGCAGAGTTTCTGGAACGTGTTCGGGTCAAGAAGAGTCAGGCGGGAAAAGCCTCGTTAATCAGCTCATCTGTGTGCGCGGAGACAGCGGCTCAGAGCACGGACAGGCTGCGGCTGTATACAAAATCCCAATCAAGTCGAGACAGGCACAGGATGAACAACAGGACTGAAGCGTTACAATAATAATAACGCTGGAGGGGACACTCCCTAAGGTGAACCATCGAGGGGACGGACAGGATGTTCTTCATAAGAAGCACTTCAGCAAAAAGTTAACTTTTTTTAGTTTAGAGAGAGAGAAAGGGATAAAGATGATGGAGCAGGAACCCCAAAGGCCACCGGGAAATGTTCTGTCCTCAGCTGTCCTGTCCGACGCTCTGCTATTTGAAAGTCAGACGGAGTGTCACACTCTGTTTCTGAGTTCAGTTTTCAGCTGAAAAACACTGGAATTTCCACTCAAAGTCCATAAAAAAAATTCATCAATTATATTATAGGATAAAGGATGGCAAGCCGAGCAATGTCCAGTAGTGCAAAAAAAGAGCAAATTTATTGGAATTGAAAAAAAACAAAAACAAAAACATTAATTAGAAGAGAGAAAAAGATGTGGTTACGATTTGGAAACTAATGCTACATTTCTACTACCACATACAAACAGCCTGACTCTGATCTTTTGTTCATGCATGGCACGTATTGGTGATGTATTTTGAAGATGTAAATGGCAAAAAAGCACATGGAATCAGATATTTTCAGGTCTGTTTTGGGCCACATGTGGAAGTGTATCAGGTATGAATTGGATATCTGCCACTGCAACTACAATCACACAGATCGGCGTTTCCTTGCCATTCTGACTCATATGAATGATGCCAGCAATCAATACGATGACGACTCTCCATTAACAGAAATAGAGTAAATATAAATATATATATATATATATATATATATATATATATACTGTATATATACTGTATCATATACATACTGATGTGATGTTTATGTCAAACAGATGTGCTAGTGTGTGGTAACAATGTGTCCCAGTATCAGTGGGACACTTGGGCTTGTTTCCTCGAAGCCAGAGATTCCTGTTGAAGGCTGACGTTGGAAACATTATGCCCAGTCTGCTCCGGAAATTAGTTTTACGTTAAAACAGAAAAGACCTACTTCAGATGGGTAAGATGTGGGAAATGGAAGCAGGGTCTTCATAGCTTTCGTTGCTACATTGGGATATTTCGCCTTAACTTTGATCCAGAAGCACGGCAGAGATTGTCCATCAAAAATGTCTTTAAAGTCCACCGTCACTTTCAAAACTCGATTAGTTGATTTTCTTCCTGTAGCGACGAGAAGGAAACTCAACTGAAGTTTGTTTTTTGCTCATGTTTCTGGCAAAGCAGCTAGCCAAATGATGAGTGACTGATAGCTGTCGCGCTGTGTGTGGCGGAGTGATGTGAAAGGTGCAGCACACACACTGCTTGTTTTTTTTTTTTAAACAACTTTATTGAAGCTAGAGTTTGAATCACACTCAGCGTACAGCTTATGCATAGGTTAGGATCTATTTTCAACTATTTTTTCCGTGTGCCTTCAAGTGTGAATGTTTTTTTCTTTGTTGACTTGTAGCCTGGGAATACATGATCCGTGACCTGGTTGTTGTGGACGTCTGCAATATGACATCACCTAAGAGGACCTTCTTCAAATTGCTTTTTTAAATTGTATTTTTATTTATTGTATATTCCACAATTTCATAATAACATATGTACACTACAGCTCAAAAGTTTAAAATCACTTGTCATTTAAGTAGTTCTTGCTATTTTATTCAACAATAGTGTATTAAATTATATGAAACAACCACCAAAATTTATTTTAAGATGTTTTATTTAGTATTTTAAATATTTTGGGGAAAAAAGTTTTAAATAATAAATAACACTATTTTATTGATTTCTCATCAAAGTTTCCACCGTGAGATTTAATCTCTGCTTTGTAAATATGAAACATCAGTTTGTAGAGCATCAGGGAATAATCTAGTATTTCCTAATAATCTCTAGAACCACATACAGCTTCTCTACATGAATCTGGAATCATCTACAACTCATGTCAGGATTCTGGACAATTATAAAATGTCTGTGTTTTACAGTTAATTGCAAATTATTTTAAACCTGTAGGTGCAAAATACAGAAATATAGAATCATTTTATACATACATATGAAACAAAACTAGTTTTACATTACTGAAACACTGACTATGTGAAAATTGCTAGTGATTCCAAATGTTTGAGCGGTAGTGTATCTGGAATTCATCAAACTATTGTAAATGTAAATAAACCTGGACATAGATGGAAAAGCCAGCAGGCTTCTGTCCTTCTGTCCTCTCTGCTTCCATCAGGATCATGTAGCTGCTGTTGTCTTTGTCCATGCAGTTCCCTGCCAGCTGAACCTGACAGGGACGGAGGGCTACATCGAGGCTCCGCCACAGTCCAGCTCTGCTTTCCACTCCACTCTGGACTGCAGCTATATCATCACAGTGTACATGGGCTTTGGAGTGGAGATCCAGGTAAGATTTATGATGTTTATCATATGTCATAACCACACTGACACAAACCTGTGGACCATTTGGATCAGGCTGAGAAGATTTCTGTGGTGGCCGACATCATATTGTGTTTTATGGCATTGTTTCTTAAAGTAAGGCACTTATTCACAGAATCATTTTATGAAATCCATGTCTGTTTTTGTCTTCTTTTGTATTAAGAATTCGTCAGTACACTCTCTGAGCTTTCCTTTCTCAGACCATGCATGGCACACACTCACGTCTCCCCCTCAAATTCTACATTGACAGCAAGAGGCTGTGTTTGGACAAAAGACAAAAAAAAAATTACAATTGATTTATCTGTTCTAGATTCAGATTGTCATGCCACACAACAAAGAAGCTTTAAATAATGTTGACAACACTTCAGTCTTTCTCAGGTTTGTGTACATGTTATTTAATTTTTAATGGAAATAATGCAAAAAAAATTTCAGTTTTGAAAAAATGGGGCGGGGCTACAAAATAACGGTTTGTCTTAACACACATTACTTTTCCTTTTAAGGGGGAAAAAGTTATCCAAAAGAGGAAAAGTCTTTTTTGGGTGGGATAAAAATGTTTTTGGATGGATCGCCAAAATAGATTCAGTGTAGAGTGTAAAAAAAAAAAAAAAAAAAAAAAAGTATAAAGAAAATGGACCTTGAACAAAACCTTGATATAATCTTAACTAAAATTTAGCCTGAAGAAACATAAAATAAACTTAAAGGGGACATCTTATATAGAGTTCCATGTTTTTATTATTTTGGGATCTAGTTTGAAGCAACAATGCTTTAATGTGGAAAAAAATACAATGATCTACTTCTATGCTCCCTTGCTGCAGCGCTATTGGACCCACTGAGTGACAACAGGAAATTTTAGGCTTGTGTATTTGATACGCCCATCTCTTAAAAGCCCCCCTCTTTTATGATTAGCCAGCTGACAAAACCCACACAATAAGGGAAAATAAAAGCCTCATTTGTCGTCTTTAACTGGATTTTATTTCTTTGGAGTATATATTAGTGATAATACAGTTGCAGTGTATGGGACTGCAATGTTGTTCAGTAGATAGAATTATAAAACGGTAAAAAGATCTCATGTCTCACTTGTGAATGTGACACGAGCAGCATTTTAAACTTCAGTATATCATTGGAAAACCAGCTATTATACATTGATATCATTAATATAAAAAAAAGAAAAAAGACAAATAAGACCAGCCGGAATGATTGTAGCCTTGTTTAGGGATTTATTCTCACCTTGTTCGTTGTTTATGGTAACTGTAATAATATCTCAAACTTTATGTGACAGCATCATTTTTGATAAACGATACACCCAGCCTTTTATAATGAGGGGAAAAAAGAACTGTTAAAGCAGAAATGAGACCTCGGCGTGGGTCTAAAACCCATTTTTATAGCACACTCTGTTTTGAAAGCCTGCAGAGCCATTTTCCCCTCTGACAGTCCGTAAAGACAGAGATGTCAGCAAATAATGTAAAAATCTCTTTGTGAAATTGTGATCAGCGTGACTGACACTAGTGGCTGTGGACATGGTGTTTAGGCATTTAAATGGATTGTCTTCCTCGCAGGGTGACATGCTGACACCAAAATCAATAGTGTGTTTGTGACCTGTGCCAGGCTTAGTTTTTATTTATAGAGACACGGCAGTATCTTTGTTCTTGGTAATAGCTTTGGACAGAATCCTGCGCTGTCCATTTACTTCCATCATCATCATCACCATCATCATCCCCTGTTTAAACCGCTAAAGCACAGAGCGTGGCGTCAGCCCGACTGCCGCAATTAGCATTTTAATTTTTCATCCACAATCCTTGTCTAACCTTCTCTGAGCCAGCCGTGGAGAGACGTTCAGCTTATGCAGCAGCAGCTCAGACAGGAAGGAAACTCACCAATTATCTGTAAAATAAAAGTTTCATTACAGCTACTCCACCAACGTACGTCTGCATTTCTTAAGAGGATTTGAGCGGAAATATCTTATGCAGAGACCTAATATTTATTACATAAAACGTACTTCCGCCGGTCGGCTGTCGCAGAATACCAGTTTAAAGGAACATACCGGTGCATATTGAAGCCTAATAAATACAAATCACTTATATGTTACGTTATTGATAACCATTTCCCAAAATATATTACTGGAGTGGTGAATTATAGATTGTTTTTCCTACCTTCCAGACTGCCATTGGTTTCAGTTCATCCCAGTACACTATTAAAATCAACTTGTAGAGATTTGAAACACGTTTGTGGTAACCAATCCATCACAGCAAACATGATGTCTGTTAAGTTTTTTGTCAAAGTAACTTTATTTAACTGATTCAACACAAAGCTTCATGGAAGACGATGTATGTCTCCTCCAGGAAATATAGTCCCAGGAGGTAAAACACTGAATTGTAAAGGACCATACCACCCATTTTGCATGTCTGAGCCTAATATATTCAATTTTCATACACGTAATGTTACTGACAATCATTTCCCAAAGCATATTATCAGAATGGTGAATTAAAAATGTTTTTCCTACCTTCCAGACTGCCATTAGTTTCAGTTCATTCTGATACGCTATTAAAATCAACTTGTTGATACTTGAAACGTTCTTGGGATAGATAATCCATCATCACCAACAAGACGTGTATTCAGCTTTTTTTTAGAAGTTACGTAATTTTAATGTTTAAGCGCAATAAAAAGCGTGGAGTGAATGTATGTCTCCACTGGGGAATATAAAGAAGACCTGCGTTTATGGAAAAATTTAAACAACTGTGACTTTGTAAGGCTGCGTAACTATTAGCAGGAGAAATATGGATTTTTAAGGTGGGTGTATCAGCTTGAATATTTGACTTTGACAAATTAAGAGATTTTGCAAAATAAAAGAAAAGCTGAAATACGGTTTTATCCTTTGGAAATGATTGTCAGTAACGTCACATGTATGAAAATTGAATGTATTAGGCTCAAACATGCAAAATAGATGGCATGGTCCTTTAAAGCTGCTTTTAAAGCTGCATGTGTTGCTATGATACATTAATGACCATTTAATTATGTCTTAACTTTGTGTTTTAGCTTTTAATTTATTATTGTTTTCACTCTCCATCTTTCCCCTTTTGGGTTTTTTGGCATGTTTACTCCTGTAATGTCTTATTTCTGTGTAAAGCGTCTTTGAGTGTCTAGAAAAGCTCTACAAATAAAATGTATTAATATTATTATAACACTGTGCTGTGGAAGCACGGATGACATTGGCGTGTGTATTCTTTTCAGTTAATGGTGAAAAGATAAATCAAATCGAAGACATCAAATGAGTAAGTCAATAAAAGAATACATCGATGACCTTCTCTGTGATTGTAAGCGCGTGGAGGAATGATGCGTACGCACGCTCTGCATATGGAAATGTAGATGTCCAATGTCACCTCTACAAATGCGTTTGGCCCGTAGACAATGGCGGTGCTCCTAATGATTAGAGCCACTCTATCCTCTGTAGGGCGTTCGGCGGTTTTGAAGCGTCTGACCTTTTTGGGAGGCTTATGTGATGATTTAAGTAGCGCCCTTGTCTCTACCTGAAAACCCCTCATCCACATGATTAACTCCAAGAGCTTTGCTTCCTGCTGCTCATAAAATATACAATGGCCATTACAGAGCTGACCTTCCAGATGCCTGGCCTAATATATTTAGGATAAAAAATGAAGATGTGGTTGCAAATCATCGTCAATGATGTCTTCCAGCTGTTTCCTGTCACTGTGGAAAGGAAAAGACAGGCAGACAAGAGGAGAAGGAGAGGAATAGGAAATGAAGGGAATGTGAGAAAACAAGGAAAGGAAAGGATCAAGAGGAAGGAAGGAAATGAAGGAAAAAAGTGAAAGGAAATGATCAGAAATAGAAAGGAAAGCCAAAGAACCACAAAACAAAGTGGAATAAGAAGAGGAAGGAAGTAAGAAAGTGAAAATAATGACAGCGACTGAGGGGAAATAGGAGAGGAAAATTGAAAGGGAAAAAGGAAATAGGAAATCTGACAGGTCAGCAGTTTATGTACATCCTGAGTTTGATTCCAGCCAGGGACGTCATTAATTCTTAAATCCCCACATGAAACACACACACACACACACACACACACACACACACACACACACACACACACACACACAAAAAACCCAAACAAAAATAAAAATAAAATCGTACAGGTGAAGCAAAGCACAGGAAAGGAGGACAGAAGGGTTGAGGACAGAAATGAAGACAAAAGGTGGAGAATGGAGATGAAACAAAGGAAAGCCTCTGGGGAGAGGAAGAAATAAAAGTAATAACACCTGAGATTAAAAAAGCAGCAGCTTCCTCTCCTCTGTCTGTTTACTTTCATTATTAAAGAGTGACTGGGTGTCGGGATGTGTTCTGCTGCAGCCGTTAATGAATTGCTCATGGATTATCTGCCCTCTCCTTCTGTTTGTTTACAGACCTCTTTAAATGTGCTACACTTAAACTGTCTTATCAGCCTCTCTTAACTAAATTGAAAGGTTTTTGTCCTCAGATAGACAGACTTTAACAAATGTGAAATCTGAATAATGTTGGACATGCATCAACAGCATCCGGTGGACCTGGAAGGTCATTGGGTGCTTTTTTTATGCACAGAGTGAGTGTCTAATTTGTCTTATCTAGAAATCACGCTCATCAATCTACTTCAGAGGTCTTCGCTGGTCCCTGTCGAATCGCAGCTAACTAATTTGATTGTCTTTTTTTTTTTTTTTTTTNAGATGCAGGAGATTATTGGGTATTCACCTTTTGGCTTGTTCTCCTGTAAGAACCTTAAAACCCACAGAGTGGGTCAGAGTGGTGTGGATATTTCCTTCTTGTAGAATGTGTCAATACAAAGAGCAAACAAACATAAATCCACTCTGGACTCCATGGTGATTAAAATCAAAGCTGTTCCATTTACATCAAAAATATATTTTCCCCCAGAAAGATTTCATTATCATGAAATTCCTTTTGAGAAGGAAAAAGTGCCGTAGAGGGCGATTTTTGAGAAGAAAAAAAATGGCAAAAAAGAGCTACAAAGAGTACTGTTATGACCCAGCCTAGGGGAAACCAGGCACAACATGAGGTCAGGGTTCCCCCACACACACCCACTCCCAAGGAGGGCCCAAAAACAGAGTTATTCAGTGCAAGCCAATAGCAGTATTTATTTTTCTTCAGGGTGAGCACAGCCAAAACAACAAAACCAACCAACAGCTCCCTATTCTTACCTAACCAAAATAATAATGAAAATAAAATACACAGGTCTGACCTGGACTTCGATCACCAAAATAGGAGAAAAGAACATTTATAAACAAAAGAAAAGGCTACTCACCCCTACTGGACTGCTAGGTATATGTACAACTATTTACAATAAGTATAAGGTAACAGAATACCTGGACCAGAGGGCTGTACCACGAAGCGAGATTAGTGGGTTAGTGAGGTATGTTGAGCCTAAAGCCAGGGTTTTCAGTGTCACAAAGGTGGCTCTCTTTTAACCTGGCTGGATCACCATGGCAACTATGCTGCAGACATAACCTGGTTGGACCAGGTTTTGTTCAGAGTTTCGGCTTGAAATCGACTATACAATGCATCACCCTTTGCAAACTTGTCGAGCCGTGCGTTAGGAATGCTACTGAACGGAACCGTGACTTAAAGTAGCGCAAACTGTATGCATAACAATCACTAGTTTTTGACCAAATCAAAGTGAAATTATATATATATCTAAACACAATGCGATGCATACAGTTTGCGCTACTTTAACTCACGGCTCCGTGTGTGTATATATGTATATATATACAGTATATATATACATACACTGTATATACACCAGGCCATTTGCCCACACTTGCTATAAAAGAAGCCTTCTATAAAATCACAGGTAACATACATTAATAGTTCACTATATTATGAATCAGTATGACATTTACATTAATAGTATACTACATCATGAATCAGTTTATCAGTTTACATTAATAGTATACAGTGTACAGCTAATAGAATGCAGATAGAACGCCGATTAAAAATTTGATTAGTCGACGAACTAATAAAATTAATTTCACTTTGATTTGGTCAAAAACTAGTGATTGTTATGTATCCTACATGGACAGTGTCAGACCTAAATGCAGTTCTTAGTATAATATTTAAATCTGCTGCATCAAGTTTAAAGTGTCAGAGCTGTAGAATGTGCAGCATCACGTTAGGAATAAATGGTGGCATTGAGATGCATTGAGTGGTAAATTACATAAACCTTACACATAAACTATCAGCAACTTTCTGCAGCATTCCTCACTAGCCTTATTTGCAGCAATGGTGTTGCTTTTAGCAGTTATGATGTGTTTGAAATCTTCGTAACTCTGCATGATAATTTTGCTCCTCCTGACTGAAATAAACAGCTCAGATTGGTCCATTTTGTCCAGTAGTAGAGGTAAATGAGGCCGACACGCCCCCTTTATGGGAACACGCACAGAGTCTGATGAGGAAAGCCTGGGTTGACAAAGACGGTCAATAACCACCGTCATGGTACCTGTTAACTCTGACTGGAGTTTTAGGCTTTGTGGAGCAGCTAAGGCAAAGAAACCCTGGATCTGTGTGCTTCGTGGTACAGACCTCTGATCGAACTATATACACAAAATACTGTATATACAAATTAGCTGAATAGCTAGCACTACATTACAAAGTCTCTCTCTCACAAGAAAACCAAACACAGGCACAGAAAGTGTTCTGTTGGCAGTGGCCCTGAAGGAGGAAACCCACGGCAGGTAGCTGTCAGCTGGGCTTTGAATCCCAGCATGATCTGCACCAACCAATCTGCGTACGAGACGTCACACAAGTGCGGGCTTCAGCAACCAATCCGTGCATGAGACATCCTTCCAAATGACCCAATCAGGAACATTACCTGCACACACACACAAACACACACACACACACGTATACGGATGCACAGTTATAGCCCGCTACAGGCCAGAGTTGAAGAGAGAGAGACAGACAGAGAGAGAGAGAGAGAGAGAGAGAGAGAGAGAGAGAGCGCAACCGAAATAAGTGAGAGAAAAAAACGCCAATACAACTGTACATACAATTCTAACCAAAAATACAACCACGGAGTCATAACAGTATATTTTGTAATGTACCATTCTGCTGCTTCAGTTCTTCACTACTGTTTCAGGCAAAGAGGAAGTCACAGAGACAGCGTCCTTCATGGGAGAGAGCAAGGAACGTCTGGTTTGACAATGTCATATTCTGATACCATCGGAATATGACATACCAAATGCTGACAGGAATGCCATTCTTATTGTTTTATTTATGAATAACTTCCCCAACATGGAAAAACTGTAGTAGCACCTCTCTCAACGCAAATGCTAAAAGATGCCAGTAACAGGAGCGTATCCATGTTCCCAGGTTCTGTGTTCCCCAGTTCAATATTCTGTTAATACACATTAAGTGTGTGTTAACAGACTAACCCTAACCCTAACTAATTTTGTGCTCTAATAATAATAAATTAATAATAATAAATTGTATTTGTATAGCACCTTTCACAGACAACAGGTTACAAGGTGCTTCACATGCAGTAATATAAAACAATAAAAAACAATACATAAAATCAAGAAACCGGAAAATCAATAAATACAAGACATCCACTAAGAACAAATAAAATTATAAAAGAAAGTGACCTGTCAAAACAAAAAATGTCTTTATCTGCCTTCTAAACATGACCTCAGAGTCAACAGAATGGACAGGGAAGGACATTGCACTGTTTAGATGCTACAACCTGGAAAGCACAATCTCCATTGTGCTATATAGAGCTGGGGAACATAGGACCCTGGGAAGATAGGAATGACTCTGCAGTAACATGCATTTATGAATGAGGGAACGGTTCTGCGACAATATTTGCCCATATGGACATCATAAGTCATGCATAAATCTTTATGAATCTGGCCCATATGTGTTTTAGTATTGGTAGTAGACCAACGCCAAGCTTTTGAGTTGTAATCCGTGTTGTTGACCTCAGAAATTGAAAGTTGAAAGTTTAACAGCTTTCTGATTCCAAACAGTTAATACGAGAGTAGCAACAAAAAGTCATTGTCACTTGAGACACCTTACTATTAAGCAAACCCAAAACACACCTCTCGTTACGACTTCAAATCTTCTTAATGGTGTTATCAAAACCACAAGAGACACATTAGAAGACATAAAATTAGCATTTAGACCTAATTTTCTGGTAGAAAAATAGCTGACTGAATTTAATAAAGTCCAACTTAGCCCCAGTAGCCTGATAACAAGGGGAATGAAGATAAAATTGCTTTTCTCTGAGGGGTCGACATGTTTACCTGTATTCCTCCCACAGTCTGGTCTGACTTTTGTGTCCGCAGGAATAAATGTGAGTTTTAGTTTGTCTTTCAGTCCTGTGATAGACAGCAGATATGTCCAGTCTGTCTAATGAAACACATTTATTAGTAAGAAGTTCATTTTTATTCCAATAAATTCCATTTCATACACCTTAGTAATGTCTCCCAGCACAGGTCCTGCAGGTATGATGAGCTGAGAACTCACAGCATATGAATCCAGGTTGAGGCTGCACGGAGAATATCTGAAAATTGTTCTTGGCACAAGAGAGAAGAGAGTTCATCACCCCGATGAGTCTAGTCCTGGGGTGAGCTTTGTTCAATCTCCTCGGCCTCACTTGACCACACTCTCAAGAAAGGTTGTGATTCTTATCTTAGGACATAAGACTGCAATATATTTGAGAGGTGAGACATGAGAAAACAGTTTTACAGTCCAGGAATGAGAATTTGTTGGCATGATCATTTTAACCTCAGATATGCCATCTGTTATGAAAGGATGGATATGCATTACGACAACTGATGTTCGAGTTGGTTGATGTGACGAGTTGGTCATGCATGGCCATCCGGTAGGGGGTTGCCATGGTTGCAGTATATTGATAATTAGCAGCTTGATAATGATAGTGAGGTCAGTATATCTTCATAAACTATGACCACAGCTAAAGTTTTTGAGTGAACAAACTTCACCTGTTGGTTCCATTCATCCCATCCTTCCATTCTCTGTCCTGTGCTGTATTGTCAGGGGTTAGACCTATCCCAGCATTCTTTGGGTAAGGGGCAGGGTACATCTGGACAGTCTATCACAGGGTTAAACAGAGGTCACACTAGCATTTTTTACAGCAAAATTTCACTGTGAAATCAATTAATTTCAATGTAGTTTGCACGTTTGCACGAATACTGGATTTGCTCTTTGGGGTGAACTAAATTCAAGTGATGGCAAAATAATTTGATATAAAATTTAAAAAATAATTCAATGACCAAATAAAAAATCTATGTGATATTTTCGTGCTGAAACATCCATGTGATGCTTTTGTGTAGAGTTCAATTTTGTTGAACTTTGACACACAAATTCGCGTGGCTTCCCAATCCCAGGCTGTCTTGATACTGCTGTCCTTTGACAGAATGTAGGGAACTGTAGTCCAAAATGGAGGAAGTGTCATATTAGTCGCGTCTCACCATCCGATTTTGTACAATCCTGTTCTGCCAGAGTATAAACTGCTCCACAACAAAGATGCAGCATGTTTACAGTCAGTTATGAGACAGGAGTGGATAGTAAAAATATGTGACTTTATGTCAATTTATTGTCCGGTTAGCTAACTTTGTCGTGGTTAGCTAATTGGCAAGCTAGCTGTGGCATATCACCATGTTAACTTCAGTTAGCTCATGCGGCGCTATTCTCATTTCTGTTGGTGTGTTATTGGACTCAAGAAGTCACTATGTCACCAAGCATCCAGCATTGGATGCGAATATTGCGAGAACGCGAATATTTGCGAGGACATGCAAAATGAATTCCTTCTATGACCGCGGGCTCACACAAAAAAATCAGTCATGCTCACGACCCACACCAATTTAGAGCTTCCAGTTCACCTAATGTGAATGTCTTTAGACTGTGGGAGGAAAGCGGAGCCCCTGCAGGAAACCCACACAGAAGAAGCAGGCCCCAGCCAGCATCAAACCCAGGACCTTTCTGCTGCGAGGCTAACCACTGAGCCTCATTACACGTCCTCTGACTGGATTTTTTTTGTAGAAAATTAACATTCCACTGACACCCATTTAACAACTGACAAGGGAAAGTTGCACCTTCCCTTGTCCATTGAAGACTCAGAATCAGACATCAAGACTCTTGATATCAAAAATCTTCTTAGCTTAGATCACTCATATTCTGTGTATATTATTTGATGTTTTCTGTGTAATGTGCTTTTTGTACTTTTTAAAGACTTGAACATATTTTTTAACTCGTGTGCAGCTTTAAGAGGTGCTCTATGGCACAAATTGACTTTATAATCGATGCTAAGCTTTGATGCTGTGGCTTGCAATGGCTTTGACAGTCCTCTGGTTTAATGAGTGCCTTCCTGGTGTGCTGCCATTTACGAAGCCTGCACACGAATCCCAGCTGACTATATAAAGATGAGAGCCAAGGCCAAATAGCAAACTCCCCAAAGAGAGCCTGAAGCGGATATAAACAACAGTCAGCAAAGGTTCGGCCATGGATAGTGCAGCGTATTGACTGGTGGATCAATACCCTCAACTGCTTTAGCTGAGCCAGACTCCACCTCAGTTCAATAAAGTACAGTTCTATCTTCAGTCTCTGTCTGGCCTGATGGTAGAGATTGATTAGGAAGCATTTGTCAATGCTGAGACACTTTCCAAGAGGCACTGGTAACAGTCATGTCCTGTGGGAGCAGCTGCTGGATCATTTTTAGGCATTTTTCCAGGCGTTTTTGCAATAACTGAAGGGTGTTTTTTTGAAGTTATGTATCTCTGTTCGGTTGTTAGCTTATAGTGGTTTGAGCGGCTGAGTGCTGCTGCTGTGAAGGCGTCGAACCATGTTTGCACGACGGATCCCTGTAGGTTTATTGTGCTGTCACTTTTACTAATAATCTCAGGCATGCTAAATGACAGAGGAGCCGGGAAACAAGAAGGAGATGACATATTTAGGAAGGATACCTGGAGCAGAGGATAATTAATTCAGTCGCAGCCGTATGCGATTGGTACATTATGCATGAAGTTCATTAGCATAAACATGTGTATCTTTACCCTTTGGCTGATTCATTACTTTGTGCACCGTCAGAGAAGGAGAGGTCGACATGGGTTTCCTTCAAAGGCTTAATTGCATTGTGGCACTTTGGAATAAAAAAAAGCGGTTCAGCAGAAATTCATAACATTGTAGCCATGGGCGAAACTTTGTTTGCAGTACAGCAAAAGACACGTTTTATTTTCCTCTTGTGTTGTGTTTGTACAGCGTAGCATTCAGCGGGAGAAAGGAGCGCTGTCACTGAAAGCTATAAGTGGTTTGTTGAATTTTTTTTTTTTTTTTTTCCAGTACTGAATGTTACCATAGTCACAATCTGGTTTTCAATGAAATACCTTTATATGCAAACAATTCTGCATGAAAGGTTTACATTAAAGAGCCCTCATGCAGAACGGTGTAAAGTAAAGAGGTGGAGGTCAGGGTAAGGGGTGGGCGTACAATTCGCCTTCAACACGTGTCCTAGATTCATGTTCCATTATATTCCAGTACAATATCTGTATTATTTAACCATGAACGCCATATTCCACTTCAAGCAAATAGTTTTAGATGACTCATATTAGCCATAATTTAATCATACTTCAGTTTTTCTGAGTGGATATTGGAATAATAACTTTTGGTATGTTGAAGAAAATTATAATTTAAGCAGCATTTAATTTAAGCATATTTTGATAAATGTGAATAGTTCAAGAAAGAAAGAAAGAATGTTTTTATCATTTTCACAATATAATTGCAAAGAAGCAGATGTTCTTTTTAATTATTTGATTCATTTTCTTCTCTTTTTAAAGTTAAAGCAAAAATCCATGAGTTCGCTTGTTTTCGAAGATATGTTTAACGCGTATATTATAACTTTATGTGTATATCATATGCAATCAGCTAGGTTTTACAAATTTGACAATGTTCAACACACACAGTACTCCCTACTGTATAACTCTCTAAAAATGATGGAAAATAACAAAAAGTTTGCAGTTTGGTGCTATGTTCCCTTGAATTATGCTTAAAGCTCTGCGAACTTGACATTTGCCGCAACATTTGAGTTTAGCTTGTTCGGCAAAACGGTAGATTTGTCAGGAACGATGAGTTGTAATCCTAAATGAATTGAGTTAATCTAAAATTACGTTCTCACCATTTCTTATATGAGCAACTATCTGATAAGTAGATAAATTAATTTTGCATTCATTCGTCTGCAGTGAGATTAGATGAACAAGGTCAAAGCTCTGCCCCCCTCCCCCTCTCTGCTCATGTCACCCAAAGTGCTTTGCATCATTCAAAGATGACAATCTAATGAAAGATCCCTGTACTGAGTTCACGGTGCCTTCAAGCGCGTTCTCCCAAATAACCACTAAAATGCCCTGCACTCTGTGATTGCCTCTCAGAGAGGAGGAAATTGCAGAAGGCGATAGATTGGGCCAGAGGATTAAAATGGTGGAGGGCTTGATTAGATAGCAGCAGCTTGTCAAGATGTCATTGACCACAGGAAAGGATCTGCTTTCCGGCTGTGGCCCACAGGCCTTGCAGAGGCTCAGGTTATGAGAATCTACATGTCGTAGGCTTAGGGCTAGATTCATAAAAAAATATCACCTAAGTACTCAGCGTTGCACTAAATGCACGCCATGATAACTAAAGCTCATTCGTAAAGCTTCTCTTACGTTAATCAGAGTACTGGTGTCATTAAAGTAGCATTGGTGTCAGGTGTGTTGCAGGTAAAAGCCAGTGAAGATCAGAGTGTTAATGAGCTGCTTCATATTTATGCTGAGTCGTCTGGTTTTAAAGTGACATTGACACGTTAAATCAGCAAAGGAAACATAAATTCTGCTTTAGAGCTCCACAATTTAAAAGACTGACACTAAAATAACAGGTAAACACGCATATTAACCTCTGTAGCGTGTATGAGCACTGCGCAGGGGTGTGTGTGAGTNGGGGGGGGGGGGGGGGCGTCAGACTTGCAGAGAGACATGCAGCCGATGAGACTTTATGAATAAGCTCAGTGCCACAAGAACGTGTGTAAGATCGTATCAAAACTCACCGTTTAAAAAACTGATCAGCTGAGTGAATTTATCTATGAAATGTATTGATCACTAACATGAGAGGCAAATAAAGTTTTATTTTTCTGTGAGAGCAACAAGACTTTGGAACACTCTTCTTGCTTTAGAAATTAGGAGCTGCCGTATGTATTTAATAGTATTGTTATTAGAATATAGTATTTTTAAAATCAAACTTAAATGTTAACTTAAACATTTCCTTACACAGAGAAAAATTATATAACCTCGCACATGCTCACCCTCCTGCAGTTTTATAAATTAAAATGAAAATTAAATGTTGAGGGTTGCGTCTCAGCTTAATATCCCATTAACTCCCACAAATAACCATAAAAGTTAATGACATGCACAGTTTAAGTAAAAATAATTTACCCTGAGGAGAAACAACGAGGTCTGACTTCAAAACAACTTCTCTCTAAAATTAGTTTAAAAATGTTTCATAATGCTATCAAGACAACACGTTGACTGTGGTTATTTTCACAACTACGTGGGTTAATCCGTTGGAATCAGACTCCAGTATGTTTTCTCTCATGGTACTATTCCTTTTGGCAAGTCTTAACTCAGCAATCACACTCCAGCACGCAACAAAACAGCCACGCCACAGACTTTACTGAAGTCATCTCAGTCTGTCATAAATGAACTCTGAAGTGGTTTGCTTGTGTTGTGAACATGAGCCATGATCTATCTTAAAGGACAATACCAGCAATTTTTTGTGTGTATTTATGCCCAATAAATACACCTATACATGTTACTGGCAACCTTTTTTCCCCCAAATCATACTGCAATGCATATTGCATATAAACACCAATTCTCAGCCCACTTTGTGAAATAGATGTGACTACTGCAGGCCAGACAGGCTAAACTGTGAACCATTCTGGAAATAAGGAGTTAGTGGTTGATATTAAAGTTGATAACAAAAAGCATATTGCTGCATGCTGAAAAAGCATTGATGGTCTGGAAACAGTGAAGCATCCACACACACAGTTGGCTGTAGATTTGCCTGCAGGTCTACCAGGTAAATAGGCCAAATTACTCACTTCGATGTTTTATACATGACACTTTATGTATGCCTTCTAAACAAAAACAAAAAAAAAAAAAAAAAAAAAAAGAATACTAATAAAAACACTGTTCAGGTCCGTTTGTGCGGCTGCAGGTGTGATAACAATGACAGTGTGTAAGAATTAGAACGCCGCGTCATTTCAAATGGGAGGAAATGAACCGCGTGAAAAAGGCTATTAGAATATGGTATCGTTGTCACTACTTTGCTTCTGGCTCCAAAATATTCATAAGCACGGGTTGTGAGTTTTCATAGGAGGATGTACATCATCACATCAAGTTTGTTTTTATAAGTCTGAACTTTTAGTCTACATGGAATGCAGACTTTATGAGCGGGGAATATCCATCTATAAATCCCTCCGCTCTCTGTACCTGCTTATCTTGTGATGGTTGTGAAGGCTGAATCCTCTCTAGCATCCATTCAGCAAGTACAATGTTGACATGTTCGCAATCTGTCTCAAGACTAATAAACACAGACAAACACACTCACACCTATGGACAATTGAAGGACCATACCAGTGATTTTGCTTGTTTAAGCCCAACCCTCCCCTAAACTCCCCTAATCTTTCAAAATTAAATGTTCAGGTGATACACCCACCTTAAAATTCAGCGTTTCACCTCCTAACACATATTCTATGTAGTCTACAGCTGATTGTTCCTCAGATAAGGACAGAATGGAGCAAAAAAGTTTTTAAATATGGTGCACCCTCCACATGGAACAATCTACAGCAGGACTTGAAACTAACTGACTTAATGACCCTTGGGGAATACAAGTCAATATAAAAAAAAAACAAAAAAAAAAACAGGAAATTGGCACCATTGGTCAGTGTCTTTGGTTTTAGATCTGTCAATATGAACACTCAGGATAGCTGTAGGCTTTTTGGAGAAACCCCTTCTTTTGAGTGTTGTCTGTTGCTTAATGTACGGTTTGACTGTGATGTTGAAACTTGAAAATGTGTGTATTATTTATTATGGCTGTTATGTTGTATCTGTTGTGGTTTTCTGTTATTTTGCTGTGCTGTCTTGGCCAGGTCTCTCTTGAAAAAGAGATTTTTTATCTCTTTTTCAGAAGCCATCTAGTAAAACAAAGGTCAAATAAATGTCTAAATGTTGAAGGCACCGTCATTATTTTACTTCTCTGTAAAAGCCATCTTCTCCTGGGACTATATTTCCTGGCGGAAACATACATTGTTTTCTGTGTAGCTCCATGTTGCATTGGTTAAATAAAGTTACTTCAACAGAAAAACTTAATAGACATCATGTTCTCTGTGATGGATCATGCATCTCAGCATGTTTCAAGTATCTACAAGTTTATTTTGAAGGACTATACCGGTGATCGTGCATGTTTGAACCCAATATATACACTCCACATGCATGTTATGGTACTGGCAACCCTCAAAATATACTACTTCAGTGGTAAATTTCAGAATTTGATCCTACCTTCCAGACTCCCACTGGCTTCAGTTCATTCCATATGCTATAAAAATCAAATTGTAGAGACTTGAAAAACTCTTGAGATACATAATCCATCACAGGTGAACACAACGTTTATTAGGTATTTTTGTTGAAGTAACTTTATTTAATCCATCCAGCATGGAGCTGCATTGAAGACAATGTTCCACCAGGAATTCCAGCATTTCCACCAGGAAATATGGTCCCAGGAGAAGACAGCTTTTACCGAGAAATTAATATGTCCCTTCTACAATCGCGCATACATGTTAGAAGGCAGAACATTGAATTTTAAGGGCAATGTATCTCCTGAACATTTTGATTTTGAAAGATTAGGGAATTTGAAAATAAATAACAGGAAAACTAAAATACAATTTTATGTTTTTGGAATTGTTTGTCAGTAAAATAATGTGTATTCATGTTGTATATGTTGGGCTCAATCATGAAAATCACTGGTATTATCCCCTAATTGATGGGCAACAGGTTAAACAGTCAGAAGTTTTAAATATCTTGGGACATATCTTGACTGCCGATGTAGCCTCTCTGAAAACACATTGTAAAGAAATGCTCACAGCGACTCCATCTCCTCAGGAGACTTAGCAGTCTTGGAGTGTGATGGGAGATCTTAGAAATTGTCTTCAAAAGTCTGATTGAGAGTGTTCTAACTTTCATCTCCCAGCCTAAAAACTAAGATCTCCAGAACTGTCCTATTAGCAGGCAAAGTAGTGGGTAGGCTGCAGGTGTCCATGGCTGATCTGTACACCAGCAGGATGATGAACAAAGTAAAGAACATCCTGAAAGACAGCATCCTCTATTCAATCAGTTTGAAGTCTTGAAATCTGGGAGGCGCTATAGAGGGCCACTGACAGCCAAAAAGGTTTTTAAGAGATCTTTTATTTCAACTGCCATAAATATCCTTAACTCTGCAAATTGACCACTTATACTTGCTCCATTGTCTGGCGCTTGTCATTTTTCTTTTCTCTGTCATATGGATTTTATCTATGTATGAAGTATGCTTGTTCTGATTCCTAAAGGTGTGCTGAAGACAAATTTTCACCTATGGTGGACAATAAAGTTCTATTCTATTCTATTCTATTCTATTCTATTNACAAATTTTCACCTATGGTGGACAATAAAGTTCTATTCTATTCTATTCTATTCTATTCTATTCTATTAAGAGTTGAATTGACCTAACCTGCGTGTATTTGGATGTCTCAGTAAACCCACACATATATTGGGAAAATGAAAACTGTAGCTTTCTTGCTATGAGGCCGTCCCAATTGGGAACAGTTCGTTTCTTGGAAGCGTTCCCTCTGCATTTGAAATCCACAACAGTGCTGAGACCAGGCTGAACCTGCGGTTTGATTCTGTTTTTGGAATCCTCAAGGGTTTTCCTTACAGGGTTACACACTGCAGGTGGGCTGTTATGTAACTTCAGAAAAAAAGGAAACCGTGGATAAATCTGGTAATATTTTACACAGCATGGAATCGCTTGCATTTATTTTTTCAAAGCAAAAAAAATAACCTCACATTGCACCCCAAAGATGACCTCATTTTTACCAGCTACAGCAATACGTTATCCAGAAGTTATTACAGCGTATCACCAGTTGCTACAGAGACCCTTGGTGGTCTCCAGCCCCTGCTTTAAAACCCGCTGCAGTGGAATACTGTCTCTTTTTAAACTCCCCACAGTGCATGGAGCCCACTAAACCAGGCCAATCTCCCTTTTATCTGTGGAAAAGCTGCCTGTGCGTCTCCCTCATGACTCCAGTGTTTACGCTCAGACAGCGAGCAGCTCAATGAACAGCAGTCAAACAGTCTGTAGACGGCAGCATTCAATAAAACAACCCTGCCATCCTGTGCCACTGCCCTGGAACAAGTCTATTGTGCTGCCTCACACACACACACACACATGCACGCACACACACACACACATTTTCTCATTTATCCTCTCACGCTTTGTTCTTTTGTCATCGATTCGGTTCAGCTATGGTTTGCTAGCAATATCAATAAAGCTCAGGAAAACCTGTCCAAGCTAATGTTTTATTTAAACAATTAAATAGGTGAGAGCTAACAGAAAATGAGCCAAATGATATTGGCAATAATATGACTCTTAAAGTTTCGGCAACTATTGAATTTGATTACAGTGACAAAAAAAATTAGTAATTCTGCTGGAATTACAGGCAGTCCCCGGGTTACGAACGAGTTCCATACCCACGGATGTTCATAAGTCGGATTTGTTCATAAGTCGGAACAGTTACGTAAGCTGTGTATCTAGTGTATATATTTTACCTTTCTATGCGTAAGAAACATTAAAGAAACACTTTCAGATATCCTAAAACATCGTAAACAGAGAGAGAGAGAGAAAGAGAGAGAGAGAGAGAATGTGTGTGAAAAAAACATGTAGGTTAACACTTACTCTTGCTCCTATGATGTCTTGCACATCAGAAGAGGCATTCTTTTGTTTTGATGTGCATCGTAAAGTAGTGCATCGTTCATTATTAAGAATCATTGTATGTAACTCAAATTTTTAATTTAATTGGCTTTATGGCAGTTGGTCTGTAAATACGGGTCATTCGTAAGTCGGGCATTCATAACCTGGGGACTGCCTGTATCTGGATTTCTGGATTTATTACTCATCAAAATGTGGTTTGACTTTCATCTAAGTCATAACAATAATAGACAAACAGAATCCGTCTGAGACAATGATGCAACCTCCAGCTCAATCCATGTATGAAGCATGATGGAGGGAGTGTTACAGTTATGGGTTGGGCTGCTTTGCTGCCTCAGGGCCTGGAAAGCTTATGAAAGAGGTGGCCAACCATTGGCTCGCTAGCCGCATGTGTTGCACTCATTCAAAACATGCGTGGAATTTTTAATATTTATTTTAAATTTTTCATTTCTTTTACTTGTTCGCTTCTTCTGTTCTACTTATCTATGGATGCCAATATGGCGATATGTTTTCTGACACGCTGTCTTTTTTTTTTTTTTTTTTTTTTNGGGGGGGGGGGAAAAAGAAAAAAAGAAAACACGTCCTCTTAAGGCAACAATAGTTTTCTCATTAATGAGGAAGTCTCTGACATCAGTATCACAGTGTAATTTGTTTTCTCCAGCTAACTATGCTAATCACCAGCTGCCTATGTCAGTCTTACGAACAGTTTCTTAAAGCAACAGTTCACCAAGCAACTTAAATGGTAATCGTAATGAAATAACTGCTACAAAAAATGAGTTTCTCTGCTCAGCACAAAATCATTTTTCTCAAACTTTACTATACAGTATTTGAGGTTGCTGCACCTGTGGCTCTTTGTCTGCATGTGTCTTCTCATCATATCATGTTCTCAACATGCTTCTCATGAGCCAAAAAAATAACCAGTCTTTTTGCGAGGTAACGCAATACTTTTACGAGATAATGCGTAAACTTTTTGCAAGATAACACATAAACTTTTTACGAGATAACGTGTAAAGGTTTTTTTTTGAGATAACCCAAGTCAACCTAGACCCAAGCACCAACTGCATGTCTTTACATTTTTGTCCAAGCTCAAACTAAAACTTGACAAATCACTCCATTGTTGATTAGCAACAGCACATCAGAGTGAACCCAGATATGCTGTCGCACTTCTGCTCAATGAAGTCAACAGAAGCATCAAGTTTTGCTTTATCTTGTAAAAATATGTGTTATAACACAAAAACATTTGAGGTAACTCAAAATGACTCCCTACTTTATTTCCTTACAAGGATTTGTTTTTTCCTCCCATGTCCCCTTAGGAGAGAGATACTCAAATATAAATCTGAAAGATCCACAAAGAAAGTTTTCAATAAGACAAAGTTCTGTTTATTAAGGAAGCCAGGGTAGGATTGTGTCGAGTGGGGGGGGGTTCCACCTCCCGATAGCTATTCCGACCCTGAGTCAAGCTAATGGCTGACAAAGCTGCGCTGTCACTCTCAATGAGCCCAATGCCATGTCAACCCATCGTTGTCATGGAGATGATGGGAAGCTGAATGTGATTGGACCAAACCAAAGCAGAGTAGACATTCTCACACAGACAGTGGAGCAGCTGGACATTCGGTTCGCTAAGTGGAAAAGTTTGACTTGTTGCATTGCAGCAATGTCTCTCAGATAATACAAATAATACATATGAAAAGTATAATTTGCTCAGAGCGCAGAGACAGTTGTGGTTCAGTCTGGATCTGGACTTTGAGGATGACTGCTTTAGGGGTTCTGTAGAATCATCTTTTGAGCACTTCCCATTCCAAGTTGCAAACATAAAAAATGAAATAGGTCTGCGAGAAGAGTAGAAGATCGGTGACATGTTTTCTTCTCTGGTTATGTTTTTCTCTCCTGTTTTGGCAGCACTGAGGTCCTCAGAAAAAATAAAAAACAACCAACGATACGAGAGGGGCTCAATTATAGGATTTCCATGTGGAGCGTCACTTAGCATCACTCTGGGGAAGCAGAGAAACATGCAGTTGCACTTAATTTGGCAGCAGGGAAGTCGTGACTGTATCATCTGGCTGTGATTGCTCATTCCGCCGTCAGCCAGGGCAGCGGTGTGAAAACATGCAGCGGCACTGATTAGGGTTGTTCTCAGTTCGCACTTTGCTACTCGCCAAAAAAAAAAAAAAAAAAAAAAAAAAANAAAAAAAAAAAAACGGACATGATAAGAGACTCCTATTTTCATCAGCTTCTTTGCAGAAATGACATTTCTGGAACATCCATGTCATAAGTTTTAGACCAGCTAATAGCTTTGAAGTTGCTTCTCATTCTGTTAAGGTATTTTCTGTGCAGCTGCACTTGGAGATTGATTTTACCATTTCATTTTTCTTTATAAAACAAATTTTATGTAATTATTAGGCTAACTTCAAAATATTGCCAAATGTTGTCTGTATCAAGGTTAAAAAACCTCTGAGCACTTAAAAAAGAAAAGAACATTCATTGCAACAAACAGCAACACATCTGAATTATGCCTGTGTAGACAAGACTCTTAAAATTCCAATGTTGTATTAATCTGATTATTATAATAATCCTAATAATCTTATAATCAAATCTATGCAGGTCTGTCAAAGCATTGTCACTGAAAGCATGCAGATATGGAACGGAACTGCATGGTAACCATAAGTATTAGGGTTCATCATGAGGCCCTACACATCCAAAGAAAATTTCACAGAAATGTAATTTTGTATCAAAGGTTGGGAAAGAGGAAAATTTGGTCTAGATGACAAAATGACCAGAATCATTGGGAATATTCCTCTGGAGATCCTGATCATCCAAACTGAATTTCATGCTAAGAAATTGTGCAGATACTTGCTGTGGACCAAAGTGTTGGACAGACAGATGGAATCTTGCCATTCTTCAAAAAAGAACAAATAAATGCTCAAATGAATAAATAATAATAATAATAATAATAATAATAATAATAATNAAAAAAGAACAAATAAATGCTCAAATGAATAAATAATAATAATAATAATAATAATAATAATAATAATAATAATAATAATAATAATTGTGGCGGCACAGTGGCTCAGTGTTAGTACTGTCACTTCACAGCAAGAAGGTTCCAGGTTTGAATCTGACCGGGTCCTTTCTGCTTGGAGTTTGCATGTTCTCCCCGTGTCTGCGTGGGTTTCCTCTGGGTATTCCGGCTTCCTCCCACCTCCAAAGACATGCAGGTCAGGTGAATTGGAAACTCTAAATTGCCCATAGNCGGCTTCCTCCCACCTCCAAAGACATGCAGGTCAGGTGAATTGGAAACTCTAAATTGCCCATAGGTGCGAATGAGTTTGTCTTTCTCTATGTGTCAGCCCTGTGATAGACTGGTGATCTGTCCAGGTGAACCCTGCCTCTCGCCCATTGACTGCTGGGTTAGGCTCCAGCCCCCTGTGACCCTTAACAGGACAAATGGGTTTAGAAAATGGATGGATGGATGGATGGATGGATGGATGATAATTGCTCAATAATGATAATAAATGCTCAAATAGTGCCAAGTTCCTTTATTTCCCTCAACTGTGCAAAGAACAAGGCCTTTATTTGAGGCAGGCTTTTATTAGAGGCAGGCCTTTATTTCTAATTTTAAATTATATAATCTCCATGCTTCTCACCAAAGCTTCCTGTGGCTGTGTTATAGTTAGAATCCTTTAGTTTTCCTTTAAAACAATCTGAGAACAATGAGTGCTGTGCTGAAAGTAAGGCAGCATCCCTGTAACGGCTGTTTATGGATGTTTATGCGTGGTGTGAAGCAAAACCAAAACTAGAGCCTTATAGTAGCTTTCAGCATGTCCCACCGCTGATGGACAAACCCTTAACTTCATAAAAACCACACCACAAGTGAGAAGCATGTCAGTGCAAACATGCCTCCAGGCAGCTTTAAAGGGTATTCTTTATTGTACAGATGAAATTTAGACTCTGCATTTAAACCATCCTGAGAAGCAGCAGCTCCCGGAGACCAACTCCAGTCTGTAAGGCCGGTGCTTTTTGGTCAAGGAGAATAAAGCCTCTACATGTTTTTATGATGGTGGGGGAAACCGGAGCACCCAGAGGAAACCCACGCAAGCACAGGGAGAACATGCAAACTCCACACATTCCTCATTCCCACCAATGCGGCACGGGTGCCGGTGCCGGTACCGGTGCTCAGCTCAGCACCTGAAATTACCAGCTTGTATTCCCACCAGCTTCAGAGCTGAGCTGAGCACAACGCTGACATCAATTTTACAGACAGCAATATGTAAATATATGTGACAGACTTTAACGTGGTGTGGGAGCTGTGATCACTTGTCATACACACATACATATTTAAGTTGGAAATAGCTAGCTGGATATATAGCTAGAGGAATACATGTATGATTTAGCAAATAGAATCAATGTTAGGTTATTAAAACAACTTACCGCTCCTGTAAACTGGTTTTCTGGCTGATTCTCCAAAACAGAGTCCATTAATTCATAGTTAAGTCCAGCTTTAGTTTANTTTCTGGCTGATTCTCCAAAACAGAGTCCATTAATTCATAGTTAAGTCCAGCTTTAGTTTAGCAGCGCCCAGCGCCACTTTTTCCCAGTCATTGTGGTCTCTGTAGTCCTTTTTCAACTGTTTTTTAGTTTATCATTTGTTCAACTGTGCTAGTCACGCAGCTTTCTGCAGCTCCACTCTTATTTCATCATATATTTAGTGTCACTTATACACAACTACATAGGCGGAGTCAGACAGCCAGTCTAAAGTGTGTTTACAACAACAGTCAGATCAATGCGCATCTACTATACTACTATACTATTTACATACTACAAACAGGAAGTGAATCTTCTTCAAAATAAAATACCATCTTACATCATGTATGTATTACAATATATTTTAGCTTTTTCTTGAGAAGTCTCCTGTTTGACTTGCATTTCCTGACTGCACCAGATTGCCGGCAACACATTTGATTTCAGTAAACAACGCGTGTCCCATCTGACGTCACAGGTGCTGAGCTCTGGCCCAGCTTGTTGCTGGGGCCGAAAAACATTGGTTCTCGACCGAGCACCTGTGTTTTTGTGGTGGGAACGCAAAGAACGGTGCTCAGTTTGGCTCCAGTACCGGCCCCTGTTGGAAAGGGGTAACAGAAAGCCCTGCTTCAGCTGGGAATTGAACCTAGGACCTTCTTGCTGTGAGGTAACCGTGCCACCCCCTTTTATAAAGGTTCCTTTTCATCCACTTTACCCACTTTTCCGAGTTGTTGATGCGTCAATCACTCCTCGCTAGGGACGGGCTCCATGTTTACGGCTTTGTTTCACGTTGAACCTGGCTGCGTCTTCAGACTGAAGGGACAACGGCTGGAGAGGGGTTTAAATTGGTTTGGTATTTCAGACACAGCTTCTGTCATCTGGTGGCAGCAGCAAGATTACACTAATGTTTGCCTGGACCAGTAACAGACAGACACCAAACCTGCTTTTGTTTGAGATCGGCCTTTATTTCTTCCTGCTGACTCCGCCCCCGGCTATAATTAGATGTAGGCCATTATTTGAATACCAGTTTTTATTAGAGCATTTACAGTATTTTTTTTTTTTTTTTTTTTTTTTTTTTGTGTACTGATTGCTACTCTTTACATTCTGGGTCTGTGATGGAATATGCTGTTTCCAGTAAATAACCACATCCCACTCTGAGTCTGACAGCAGCTCAGCCGCCTCCTCACGGATTCTGTACATTATCCGAGCTAACTACACACTGTCAGCGACAGAGATGGAAGAATAACAACCCTCATCCAGAGTTGCAACACTTACCGTGACAAAGTGTGGTTCAGTTTTAGCCGTGCAGGTGGTGACACGGTTTCACGTTGCACAAACTCTGGTTTTGCTCTACTGAGACTGTTCAGAAGTACAGACAAACTCAAAACTGCAGATTCGGCTCAGATGCAGATGCTGCACTGTGCTGAGAATCAGAGACTGGAGGCTGGGTGACTATGATAGTGGAGTTTATTCAGGATATTTGATGCTCATCTTTAACTAAATTATCTCTCTAGTACATATTATAAATTAAAAGACATATTAAAGGACCATACCATCCATTTTGCATGTTTGAGTCTAATTCAATTTTCATACATGTTACGTTACTGACAATCATTTCCCAAAGGATAAAACCATATTTCATCT
>VXCM01003085.1:30000-61164 GCA_014773175.1 Lucifuga dentata | reverse complement strand
TCACCTGAACTACGGCAGAAATATATACAAAAATACATAAATACAGGAACAACGCCGTGTCCTTCAACTGAACTACAGCAGAAATATATACAAAAATACATAAATACAGGAACAACACTATGTCCTTCACCTGAACTACAGCAAAAATATATACAAAAATACAGGAACAACACTATGTCCTTCACCTGAACTACAACAGAAATATATACATAAATACAGGAACAACACTGTGTCCTTCACCTGAACTACAGCAGAAATATATATATAAATACAGGAACAACACTGTGTCCTTCACCTGAACTACAGCAGAAATATATATATAAATGCAGGAACAACACTGTGTCCTTCACCTGAACTACGGCAGAAATATATACAAAAATACATAAATACAGGAACAACACTATGTCCTTCACCTGAACTACAGCAAAAATATATACAAAAATACAGGAACAACACTATGTCCTTCACCTGAACTACAACAGAAATATATACATAAATACAGGAACAACACTGTGTCCTTCACCTGAACTACAGCAGAAATATATATATAAATACAGGAACAACACTGTGTCCTTCACCTGAACTACAGCAGAAATATATATATAAATGCAGGAACAACACTGTGTCCTTCACCTGAACTACGGCAGAAATATATACAAAAATACATAAATACAGGAACAACACTATGTCCTTCACCTGAACTACAGCAAAAATATATACAAAAATACAGGAACAACACTATGTCCTTCACCTGAACTACAACAGAAATATATACATAAATACAGGAACAACACTGTGTCCTTCACCTGAACTACAGCAGAAATATATACATAAATACAGGAACAACACTGTGTCCTTCACCTGAACTACGGCAGAAATATATACAAAAATACATAAATACAGGAACAACACTGTGTCCTTCACCTGAACTACGGCAGAAATATATACAAAAATACATAAATACAGGAACAACACTGTGTCCTTCACCTGAACTACGGCAGAAATATATACAAAAATACATAAATACAGGAACAACACTGTGTCCTTCACCTGAACTACGGCAGAAATATATACAAAAATACATAAATACAGGAACAACACTGTGTCCTTCACCTGAACTACGGCAGAAATATATACAAAAATACATAAATACAGGAACAACACTGTGTCCTTCACCTGAACTACGGCAGAAATATATACAAAAATACATAAATACAGGAACAACACTGTGTCCTTCACCTGAACTACGGCAGAAATATATACAAAAATACATAAATACAGGAACAACACTGTGTCCTTCACCTGAACTACGGCAGAAATATATACAAAAATACATAAATACAGGAACAACACTGTGTCCTTCACCTGAACTACGGCAGAAATATATACAAAAATACATAAATACAGGAACAACACTGTGTCCTTCACCTGAACTACAGCAGAAATATATACAAAAATACATAAATACAGGAACAACACTGTGTCCTTCACCTGAACTGCGGCAGAAATATATACAAAAATACATAAATACAGGAACAACACTGTGTCCTTCACCTGAACTACAGCAGAAATATATATATAAATGCAGGAACAACACTGTGTCCTTCAACTGAACTACGGCAGAAATATATACAAAAATACAGGAACAACACTGTGTCCTTCAACTGAACTACGGCAGAAATATATACAAAAATACATAAATACAGGAACAACACTGTGTCCTTCACCTGAACTATGGCAGAAATATATACAAAAATACATAAATACAGGAACAACACTATGTCCTTCACCTGAACTACAGCAGAAATATATACAAAAATACAGGAACAACACTGTGTCCTTCACCTGAACTACAGCAGAAATATATATATAAATGCAGGAACAACACTATGTCCTTCAACTGAACTACAGGAGGAACAGAGGGAGGGGCTTTTATTGTGAAAGAGCTAAAATAAAGGAAGAACACCATGTCCTTCAACTGAACTACAGGATGAAAAGAGGCTTTTATTTTGAAAGAGTTGAAATACATCAGTTCATTAGCTTGTCATCATAACAACAAGGATTTTCTAGATCAGTGTTTCCCAAAGTGTGGGCCGCAGCCCCCAGTCGGCCGTGAAGGAACTGCAAATGGGCCACGAGGGAGGGAGGAAAACATTGGTAAAAACAAATAAATAAAATTTTAATCTTAAAATATATTCTGGATATTATTTTCTGGACAATACAACAATTTAGTGCTCCTTGACATGATAAAGTTTGGGAACACCAGTTCCAGATGATTTCTACCAAAGTGAATTTCTCCCTCCATGTTTAAATTCTCTTTCAGTCATTTCCTCAGCTTCCTGAGCTCAAATTAATGCAGCAAAAGTAGAAATATTAATTACAGCCCTCATTTCCTTCCTTGCAGCTCAGAACTTATCAATCGACCATTTTAACTGACAGGCTTCGTCAGCGCCACACCTATTACGTCATGTTACTCATGACAAAACTCACCAAGCGTTCATTTTAGCGTTAATCTCCGTGTCTCAGTAACTTACGTCTCTTCTGCAGCAGGATGATGAGCAGACACGTCGTAAGTTTCAGGACTTCTGCCATGACCACAGCCGAAGTGGCGAAGAAGCGGTCGCCTGGCAACGTGCGGACATATCGGATGCTGAGTATGAGAGATGCATTCTGGACCACCAGCACTGCCAGGCTGATGTATTTCAACTTCCTGTTCCCTACAGGAAGACAGAAAACAGGCCAATCAAACCTTAACATGTGTCTGAACGTCCAATCAGAATCAGGAAAAAAACAGTTTGAGTATGATTCAGATTCAAAACTTGACCTGCCATTGGTGGTGATAAAGGACCATACCAGTGCTTTTGCATTGCATGTTTGAGCCAAATAAATACAACCCGCATATACGTTACATTACAGACATCATTTCCCAAAATATATTACTAGAGCGGTAAACATTAGAATTGTTTTTCCTACCTTCCAGACTACCGTTGGTTTTCATTCCAGCAGCTTTAAAAATCAACTTGTAGAGACTTAAAATGCGCTTGAGATAATTAATCCATCACAGCGAACAAGACGTCTATTAAATTTTTTGTCAAAATAGCTTTATTTAACCAATCCAACACAGATATGCAAGGAAGAAAATGTATATCTCCGCCAGGGAAAGTAGTCCCAAGAGAAGACGGCTTTCACAGAGAAATTAAAAATGCCTGTGCCTTCTACATTCAGACGTGTTGACAGGTGAAACATTGAATTTTAAGGTGGGTGCATCACCTGAATATTTGATTTTGAAAAATTAGGGGATTTGGCAAAATAACAGGAAAACTAACATACAATTTTATGTTTTGGAAAATGGTTGTCAGAAACATTTTGTGTTTATTTATTATTAAAACAGGCAAAATCTCTTGGTATGGTCCTTTTCAATCCTTTGATCAACTCAAAAAAGACAAACTAGCCAGAATGAGGAATTGTTGAGAATATACAGACACAATTAAAACATATGACTGTGTTTCTCAGTGTATCCTCAAACATTGTGACATCAAGGTCTGACAATTAAGGAAACAATTTGTAATTTGTATTCCTAGTTATTATGAAAGACTGACAAGTTAACATACAGAGGTCACAGATTAATGTAGTCATCAAAATTTAGAACCCAAAGAGGCTGTTTTAGAGTTGTGACACCTTTTTTCTGTTGATAAAACAGCAGTCGACCAATTAGAAGCTTTGATTCAGAGAATCCTGTGTAACCTGCTTATGACAAACACATGAATGCAGAAAAACCTGACAAGCATCCATACATTTAGAATTAAAAGCTCAGGAGACATGTCTGTTACCTGAGCTGCGTGCGTGTACATGACCACACCCCCACCTGAGTTAAGCCTCCACGTCACCAGTGGCTAACCCCAGGCTCCTCGCCACGATATTAACTCTTTATTAGTCTTTTAGCCTGTTATTTATTAGCCTATTGGCGGTACTGCTGAGGTTTGAGTTGTACAAACTACTACTTTTACTCACCTCAGCTGCTGGCCTGCAGCCAATTTAAACTATTTTTTACTATTTTAACTGTCATTTGACAGCTAAAGTTAGCTGCTGAAAATTAGCCTCGTGCAGCCGTGTGACAGCAGTCAGCTAACTTGATTAGCTTAGCCGCTAGCATAAGAAATGTCTTTTTGCTTTACCAGTTTATATTGTGTTGAACTACATTTATCTGTAGCATTTTAGCTCCTATTTTAACACATTAGCTGATTAGCCACTGGTCGTGTTATGCTAGCTCACAGTCTGCCAAACTCCGGGTTCATTTACCATCGCCCTGAGTCTGGCTCGTAGCTTTCTCACCACCTGGCTGGCTGTCGCTCCCCGCGGCCATGCTGCGTCCCGCTGCCGCCCTCTGAACAGAGCTGTCCCCGCTAGGTGCTCGGCTAATGCTGCGCTAGCCTCCGAGCTAGCCTGCTGACAGCTAAGCTCCAAATCAAAAGCTAAGATTTGTAATTTAATGTGGCAGGCAGCAGCTCTGTCCAACACAGTTAAACCGGAACTGAGTTTAGGTCAGGATGTAGAGGAGCCGGACCATCCCGGGATAAAAGCGGCACAGAGGAGCTCTGACCAGGGCCTGTGCTGCTAAACACAGCTGGCTTATGCTGCGGAAGATGCATCACTCAGGGAGAAAACACCTGTCCCACTTTACGGCAGAGGTGGAAAGTGTCGTAAAGTGCACACTTTGGCTAGCTAACTTGTCTTTCATGAGTTTTCACTGTTTTTTTTTGTTGTTGTTTTTTTAAGGATAATAAATGTAGAATTTCATCATGAGAATGTTTGTTTTCATTTCATTGCTAACATTTTTTTATTTTAAAGAAAAACTTTCCTATTCACAAATTTAAAAATTGTAATCCTCCAGTTTATTAAAATTTATTTTAGCAATTCAGTATCGTGGACTTTTTATTTATGTATAATAGCAAAAGTTCCTTACTATTGTCTCAATACACAAATTCATAAGAACTTTCAAGTATTATAGTTGTTTCTTTAAAAAAATAAATAAAAATTTAAAAAAAACATTTTTGAACATTGAACATTTTTATGCCTTTTAAAAAATTTGTATGAACTTAGTTTGTTTTCCTTCTGATCTTCTGCGTGCCTGTACAATCTTTATCTGCCTCATTTTATGATATTAATGTTCTTTTATGATAGAGGATAAATAAATATCTGGGGGAAAAAACTGTCATTTTTTGCATTGTCTAATGTGATGCTTTAAGGTAAAGAAGAAAATATTAGCATTAAAATACAGAAGAGCCATGTGAGTAGTATTTTCTACGTTTATAATGGTCAGTACCTAATCTATTTCTTTGTATATATAGCGGAGTAATAAAGTAAAATATTTCCTTTCTTAAATGTACTGTAGGCAAAGTAAGCCCTTTTTTTTTTGTTAGGAAAAGTAGCACATGTGGAGAGGATTCCTGACAAACCTGTCAGAGTGAGAATTCTTTCACAGCTCTCAGCAGAACAGTCACTTCCTTGTTCATCCATCAGGCTGGTGGAATCCTGTTCCACCAGCTTGGTGTGGCCTTCACCTGTCAGATTTAAGTTTTTTCCACCATCTGCTGGTTTACTTTAGGTACTGTAAACCATGCATGAATAGATATTTTTTAAATTAATATTTTAAAAAGACATAGTTAAAAAACATTTAGATGACACATTAAAGGACCATATCATCCATTTTGCATGTTTGAACCTAATATATTTAATTGTCATACATGTTACGTTACTGACAATCATTTCCCAAAGAATAAAACCGTATTTCAGCTTTACTGATATTTTATAAAATCTTTCAAAATCAAATATTCAAGTGATACACCCACCTTAAAAATCCATGTTTCTCCTGCTAATAGTTACACAGCCTTATGAAGTCACGGTCCTTTAAATTTTTTGATATGGTCCTTTAATGCTTGTGCCAACTGCATTTCAGTGGCTTTATTTGTGTAAAGAACCTGACTTATGGTGGAATATAATCATTGACATATATATGTAACCGGTGTCCTGGTGTCCAAATAATCTTTTTTCCTGTTTTCTGTCCAGCGAAAATCTGCAAACATCCAAACAGCTGACATGTTATTTATCTAAGGCAAAAACTGTCAGAAAAGAGGAGAGGAAGAGGAAAAGGAGGAAGATGAATCTATAAAAACAACACAAACAGGACACAGCATGTAGAAGTAACAAAACCAATTTTTATTCAAAAGCTGGATCATTTTTGTCTTTGATCCATAGATCCTTATTTAATGTAAATAAACTGAACCAAGTGACTAAAGTCACTTTTATCAGAACCTGAAAATACACAAGTATTTAGAGACGAATGTGTCACATCCACAGCATCAGGAGAGGCTGTTATTACGAACCGTTTACACCCTTCTCATTCTGATGCTGCAGAAAAAAAGATTCAGAACAACTGCTGAGAATAATCTGTGAACACTGAAGGAAACTGGATTTGAAGTCAAAATTAAATTCAATATCAAAATTCTTACATGACAATAAATCAACAAATTACAGTTTTCTCTATAATTCTTTGGTTTGCAGCATCTCCAAAGGAAGGATTTCCTGTTTCTCAGTTAACATATTTCTACATTTAATCTATTTGGGGTTTTGGATGAAAAAAAATAAATAAAAATGCAATTTTTTTTTTTAATGCAATCTTAAAGCCTCACTTTGCGATTCTGTTAAAGCCCAAATAACATCCAGAAAATCAACACAGTTCAGTTTCAACAGCAAAGTGAGCTGGCAGCAAAGTTTCAGGATTATTGATGTGTAATAAAATCCAGAGTTGCATCTTTAAATGTAGAATTCTAACCTTAAAATCAGATTTATAACACAACTGAGAAAATTTAAACAATTTGAGACTCACGACGAAAACCAAACTTGCCTTTTAATCTTAAAACTTCAGCAATCTGAACCAGCAGGGGAAAAAAAAATATACAGTATGAATATGAAGTGGGATCTTGCAGCTTGACGGTGATCTAGTGGTTTTCTACTGGGAGAAACCTGGTGTTTGAGTGTTAAAAAATGTAAAGCGTTTCACCAGTCCACATATCCAAAAATCAAATAAATACTCAATAAATAAAATAGAAAGCAGGAAAAAAAAAAAAAAAAAAAAAACCTGCCCAAATCAAACATGGCTTCCATCCCAGCGGACTCATCAGCATAACGATGGTACCAGCGTGCTGATGACAGCCGCTCAGGGAGGAGCTGAAAAACTAGAAAAATAAAAATTAAAAAAAAATAAATACTTGCCTCTGTTTGTGGACGGAGACAGTTAAAGGACCAGACCGTAAAAACACATGTCCTTTCAATTCCTGCTGATCATTTTCAAACATCCCTCAGGCTGATTCGGTTTGCTATCTGTAGCAAGTTGATTTCAACAGAAATAAAGTGAAAGTAATGACTGCTTTGAGGTTTAGAAATCAGAAAAACTGATGCGTAATTTGGAAAACCATCAGCAGAAACAGCAGCAGTTCATGGGCTTAGAGACGAAAACGCAGAGTGTTAAAGTTTATTAAATCCAGTGTGAGACGTGGGAGGTTTGTAACTCTCTGTCGCCGCCCTGCTGGCCAATCAGAGCATTACACAGCCTGAGATCTGCCTCACAAACCGGCAGAGTCCAGCTTTAGTCCTTCAAAGTCCCAATATTTACTGTTTAGTCCCAGAAGATTACCCAGAACCCCCTAATAAAGCTCCAGAGCCGTTTATCCCGACAGTCCTGACTGTCCAGAGATCCAGAAGCTTCCATTACAGAGAGTGATTTGGCAGAGAGCTGTGCTCCTCCTGTAGGTCTCCTCCTTCCTCCTCCTCATCCTCCTCCTCCTCTGTCTCTACCCTTTCCATCCAGGGGTGGGACAGGATCTGCTCCAGGGTTGGTCGATCCTCCGGCTGATAGGACAGGCACCAGCGAATCAGCGACTGGCATTCTGGGAAAAAGGAGGAGAAGTTAAGTTCTGCTGAAGAAGCTTCTAAACTCCTAAGAGTTTAAACCAATCAGAGCACAGCCTCCTGCTCACCTTTAGAGACGTGTCTGGTGAAAATGGGCGTGGCTGTGACAATCTCCTGGTCACGCTCGAACGGAATGTCGCCGCAGACCATGTCAAAGAGTAAAACGCCGAGTGACCAGACGGTGAGAAAGACGGCGTGATACTGCTGAGACGTGATCCACTCTGGAGGACTGTAGACTCGAGTACCTGAGAGGAGGAGGAGGAGGAGGAGGAGAAGGAGGAGGAAAAGAGGATTAACAAAAACCACAGAGACTGAACTGGCTGTATTTCCTCTGCATGTCTGTCTGTCTGTCTGTCTGTCTCTGTCTCTGTCTCTGTCTCTCTCTCTCTCTCTCTCTCTACCTACCTTCAAACTCGCAGTACATGGACTCTTTGAGCGGCGCTCCTGACCCAAAGTCAATGATCTTCACTTCCAGCGTCCTCGTGTCCACCACAATGTTCTCATCTTTGATGTCTCTGTGCACGATGCCGTGAGCGTGCACGCACTGCAGCGCCTCCACAATCTGACGGAGAAACCTGCCACAAATGAAAAGAGCGTTAACGCTATGGATGAAGTACCATGATTACAAAAAAAAAGGGAACAGGATTAAAACCTAGAAGCTGTGAGGCGTTCAGGGAGCGCTCCTCTCTCCGTGAAAAGAAAAGATAGAATAAATAAGAACCTTTGTGCGAGGCGTTCAGGGAGCGGTCCTCTCTCCGTGATGAAGTCAAACATGTCCTGGCTGTGCGGCGGTCGCTCCAGCACCAGCAGGAAGCCCTGACCGCTGACTTCAAACCAGTCCAGCATGCGTATGACCCCGCTGTGACCACCGACCTCTGACAGCCGCTGCAGCAGGACGATCTCCATGGGAACAGAGCTGACCTCACCAGGCTGAGGGACACAGTTTATGCTTAGCATCATATTTTCATCATTCCCAGTGTGAATTAGATCAAAACACAATGATTAAAAACATTATGGTACATTTACAAGATGTATATAAAATATTAAATAGTTATTAAACACATTTAATGTTTCCAGTAAATAAAACAAGTAACTTCATAGTTTGAAAAATAAAGTTAGTCATGTATGTAGCACATGATTACAGCTGAAGTGTAGGTATAATATAGTTAGGTACATTATAATTAGAAATAATAATCAGCACGTTGTCTCATTATAACTTGTGTTTTTTAGCTTTTTATTCCTTTAATGTTTGGTTTGAACTTTGTGTTTTTGAGTCGTGGTGTGTTCAGGGTGTTTTCAGGTTTTGGGAAACATGTTGAGTCACATGAAGCTACCTTAAGATCAGATTCATCATCAGACATTTTCCCAACCTGTGTGTGTGTGTGTGTGTGGTGGGGGGATTCCCACTCAAAGCTGTGATGAATAAAACATTACTTTGTGTGCGAGGGGAACTCCTAACCATCATGTACTGATCTGTGATGTAACAGGTTTCCGTGGGAACAGAGGAACTGAAACGTCAAGAAGCTGCAGTTCCTCATCTGACCAACAGAGGGCAGAGCTTCATCTCTGTATGCAGTCTGCAGTGTTTTCACAGGAGTTTCACCTCAGAGTGTTTACAGTGTGTGTGAGTGTGTGTGTGTGAGAGAGACTCACCAGTCTGGCCCACTGTTGAACTCTGTCATTGGAAATTTGTTTGATGGCAACCTGGAAGGCCAAAAGATAGAATTTGTTATTAAGTTTGTTTATTTCCATGGGATTAAAGTTGGACACGAGACAGAAAAGTGTAAATAGCTGCTGTTTGTTTGTTTGTTGTTTTGTACCTGTAGACCGTCAGAGAGCCGCTGACCTGAAAAGACAGAACCAAATCCACCGCTGCCCAGCAGAGACCCACAGCGGTACTGACTGCAGAACGGTTCCTTCACTGAGGGAGAGAGAGAGAGAGAGAGAGAGAGTTAACAGAATCTATGATACAACCTGTATATTATAGCTGAAAAACTGAGGAAAGAAAAAATCAAATCTATAGTTTAAAATACAAACAGCATCAAATGTATCTGCAGTTTATCCCTTCAGCATATAGTCTCATAATCATATCATGATATATGAGACTATATGTTGTATTATTGTATTAAAACTACTACTTATATTATAGGAGTATATATGAATGTTATTTTTAGTTTTATCAGTATCAACCAGACCTACTTAGAAGTTCGAGCTACATTTACTGCGTTTAAAAAACAGTTTAAAAGTATTCATGAAAGCTTTTATAAGTGTGATATAATCTCTTTAAAAAGTCTAAAGAGAATCAGGAAGTTTAAATCAGCTCGTTTAATCTGATCTAATCTCATCATCCTCTCTCCTCCTTTGTTTGCTAATTTCTTTGTTATCTGAAAGTAAAAACTTTGAGAGTATTTAACTCTCAGGGAAAAACTGAAGATAAAATGAGTGAAACGCTGATGAATAGTTTGATCACGTGATGCTCAGGATTCTGTTATTTACTCAGGCTGTTTATTTGTTTGTTTGTTTGTTGTGGCTGTTTGGCGCCAAACTGCCGCTTAACCAAACACCAAAGAGTAAAGTTTGTACAAATCAAGTTAAACTGTGACAAACTTAAAACACTTTCAGATATTTATCAGATTTTAGACGCAGAAATGTGAAGTTATTGTGTATTAAAGTCACGTGGAATCGCTGTTTTACCGGAACTTCAGTTTTTTCTTACATCAAACCTGATATATAGTGAAAAATACGTGTTGAAAGCTTATTTATAAAATATATACACTTAATAAAGGGACTTTTTAGCTAAAGTTTGTGTTTAGCTGGACGCCGCAGACACGTGGATGCTGGTAAAACTCAGGTTAAAACTAAACATTACTGACTTTAACCTGTAATAAAATAAAAAGATTTGATTGATTTTTCTCCTCTCACCAGTTTTTCCTTTGGCTTCCACGCTCCGTGTATCCAACATTTTCTAAGCTTTTTCTCTCGTGTTTCTCCCGGTATTCCAACACGTCCGTTGTTCTGGCGGCTTTCAGTTCCCGCTGATAAAATTCATCCTGATTGTTGAATCCGTTTCTCCTTCTCACACGTTTTCCGAGATAAAGTTTGTTTTGTTACCGTTAAACTCCTTCCGTTTCCCGCTGCTGAATTTTACTCTGTAGAGTTTGTATTTTTGTTCGGTATTTATTCGTGAGGACACGCCCACTCATCCCTCACAGCCCAATTGCTCAGTGTTTTGAAAAGCTTCAGCCAATCACGTTCAAGCTCTGCGGTTTGCGTCATGAATATTCAAATCCCGCGAGAGCAATTCATAGAATTCGGGCTACAAACGCGCTGCGGCACTTCCGGCTTCCGGAAACATACCTACAAACCGGCGGAGCTGCTGGGAAACACGCACACATACACACACACCGAGAGAGTAAATAAATCAACGGTTTTTTTTCATAGCAGTGCGCTTTCTCCTCAAAACGCACGCGCACAAGTTTTCGTTTCATTTGGCTCACTGGTNACCCTGAGACACACACATACACACACACACACACACACACACGCGCATCTCTATCCCTTCAAATTCAAATGAGCTCACAGCAGAAACTTGTTCGGTTGTGACGGTTCGTTTTTACGTTACAGACTTTCAAATTAAAACCCGCCTTAAATGTGTGTGTGTGTGTGTTTCAGTTCATATGCTCTTAAATGATGTATAAACAACAAATATTTTGCTGTTTTGGGTCTGCAGAAGAGCTGGATGAGATAATCTGAAACTCAATCCCAACAAATCACAATTAGCTTTATCATAAAAAATAACTATCTTTAATCTGTCATTTCATATTTGTATCTGAATCTGAGCTGTTTAATTGATTTAACTTTTTCTTTGATGGTGGTTGTAGATATTTTATAGTATAAATCATGATCGATACTATAAAATATTCATTATTTGAAATTTAGACTTCAATTTATTGGAATTTTGTAACTGATCTGTTCATCCCAGAAATTTGGTTTATTATCCTGACAGGCTATCCCAGCATGCACTGGGACAAAAGCAGGGAATCAAACCTGCAGGTCAGAGCTGAAGGTTTTTAATCCCTCAGTGTCAGTTTGGATTAATTCTAACAAGCTGTGCAGCATCAACGGACAGGGTTAATCCAGACTACAGAGGGAAGGAAAAAGGAGGAGGATGAAGAGGGGGGAAAAGAAAGTCCAAAAAAGAGGAAGACTGGAGAACAGCAAAGACTGTCTTTACTAACTCCCTCTGTGCTGAAAGAAAGGAAGAGCAGAGGAAGAAAGGATGCAGAGGACAAGATAGTAAGGAGACAAGAAGGATAGCACATAAAGATGAGGAAGAGGATCTAATGAAGAAAGGAAGAGGAAGATGGAAAGAGAAAAGAATCTGAAAAGAAAAAAGGAAGGACGAAGAGGGAAAAAATGGAGGAAGTGTCATTATGGGCAGAAACAATAAAAGACTCCCAAAGTATTTTCAGAAACATTTTTTCTTTTTATTCCAAGAAAAAAAAGTGTCATCCCAAACGAGAAAATAAAATAAAACAAACTTATATTATTAATAACAACAATAATCAATCATTAAGAGGATAAGTATGACAATTCTCTATGTTTTCTCTCCTTTTTTTGTCACTTTTTCTCTATAATGATATTGGTCGTGGTCAATTAAACATGCAGGTAAATAAGTCCGATGATGATGGTGGTGATTCTAAGGAGGAGGAGGAGGAGGAGGAGGAGGAGGGAAGTGCTGTTCAGACCATGAAGTCGCCCCTGGTTGCTGACATGGCATCAGTACAGTGATTTCCCAGCTAATAACAGACAGCAAATGCATCTTTTAAACACAAAATGGCTGTCACTGGGGAGGGGGGCTCGCTATCAGCTGCTAAGCTAACAGCAAAGCAGATCGTTAGCGGTTTTAGCAGGAAGTAGTTTTAAGACTTCAGGTGAAAAAGGGGCAGGACCTTTGCTTTCTGTAGCACATGTGAGCTGAGCATGTGCAGAAGTGCCACAAAACGGTAGAAGAAGAACAAACAGGAAGTGACTAACACAACAGTATGAAAATGTTAGCGCTGATGCTAACTGTTTATTTCAGTAATGCTGACTGTGAAAGTTGTGTTTAAACTCCAGGAAACTGATTGTACCTGATCCCAAACCAGCATTTAAGGCCAACTTCCACTTGAGTGACTACCAAAAGAAGAAAAAGGGGCGGGGTCAGGTCATGTTGGATCCCTATTGGCTGGAAGGAGCCTGAGGCGGGAAAAGTTGTAAGGGTATAAAGTTGTAAAGAGGAAAGAAGGCAAGGAGATAGGGAAGGAAAGAAAAGAAGACAAAATGAAAGACTGACAGATGAGCTGATTCTGAAAAATAAATCGTGTGCATTTCTGTTTTTCCCTGGTCAGTCTCCTTCTGTGGGTCAAAGGTGAAGAGGCAAAAGGAGGGGGGCGGGGTCATTGTTTCTGTGTGTGTAGTTGTGTGAGTGGGTGATGGCGTGTGGGCCGGTTATCAGCTGCTGTCAGGTGACGGCTCTCGGTCTCGGTGCATGGTGGTGGCGGCGCTCTGATGTTTCATGCTGTCCAGGTATTCCTGCTGAGAGACGGCGAGGACGGACGCCAAAATCTCATCGTCCTCCCAGTCTGTGAGACCTGTGGGGGGGGGGGGNGGGGGGGGGGTCACACATTTTAATGATATACTGACACACACACACACACACACACACACAGCTGTACAAGAACTTTGTTTAAAGGATCATACTACTACTGGAACGGTGAATTAAAAATGTTTTTCCTACCTTCCAGACCTCCATTGGTTTCAGTTCATTCTGCTATTAAAATCAACTTGTTGATACTGTAAACGTTCTTGGGATAGGTAATCCATCATCACCAACAAGACGTGTATTCAGGTTTTTTTAGAAGTTATGTAATTTTAGTGTTTAAGCTCAATAAAAAGCGTGGAGTGAATGTATGCCTCCACCGGGGAATATAGTCCCAAAAGAAGACCTGCGTTTATGGAAAAATTTAAAGGACCGTGACTTCATAAGGCTGTGTAACTATTAGCAGGAGAAACATGGATTTTTAAGGTGGGTGTATCACTTGAATATTGGATTTTGAAAGATTAAGAGATTTAGCAAAATATCAGGAAAGCTGAAATACGGTTTTATCCTTTGGGAAATGATTGTCAGTAATGTAACATGTATGAAAACTGAATATGATAGGCTCAAACATGCAAAATGGTGGTATGGTCCTTTAAATAAGATTCAGAAAGCAATGATTGGGACAGATCATCCTGGTAAAAACTAAACGCTGTACTTTGATGAAATACTGTAATACTTTGTTGTCTGATAAGTGTTTCATGTGTCAGGTCAAAGTAACACAAAACAATGTGTGTGGGTGTGTGTGTTTCTCAGGCGACGCTAGCATCTGCTTCACCTCAGATAACCTCACACACACACACACGCACACACACACACACACACACACACACACACACACACACAGACCTGCTGCTTCCTGTTGACTCATCCTGTAAACAGCAGAATTATCTGATCATTGTTGCTGATACTCTGTGTGTTAGTACTGCTGCAAGTCATGAAGTAAAAAGTACTGTGTTACACTACCTGGGTATTTTTGTAGAGAATTTAAGATATTTTTATTGTTATTGTCGGTGACAGGATGAGACGAGGCAGCAGATAAATAACACAACATGTACTGTATTGTGGAGGAAGCAGAATATGAGTAAAAGTTCAGATAAATGATATTTTACAGATGAATAAATAATCGTGACAGACAGCTCCATCCTGTATCTATCAGTCTGAAGTCAGGGAGCCGCTGCAGAGTGATAAAAATAAAAAAAAAAGGTTTTTAAGAGTCTTTTATTCTAACTGCCATAAATATCCTGAGCCCTGCAGCATGATAACTTATACCTGCTCCGTTGTCTGGCACCTGTCATTCTTTTTTTTTCTGTCATATGGATTTTATGGATGTATGACATCTGTTGTTCTGATTCTTAATGGTGTGCTGAAGACTAATTTCCACTTATGGTGGATAAAAAAGTCCTATTCTAAATACAGCTAAATACAGCAGCTGTGTGTGTGCGCGTGTGTGTGTGTGTGTGTTGTATAGGTAGAAAAGAGTGAAACGTCTCTGCAAAAGTCCCTTAAGATGCAAAGTGTAAAAGTTGTACTCTGATACAATGCTGAAGGTGTGAAGTTGGATGTGGGTGGATGAGTGGGTATTCAGTCCTCAGCCATCCTGGGGGGTTTGGTGGTTTTTGTTTTTTTTGNAAAAAAAAAAAAAAAAAAAGAAGCCTTTTTTAAGTCTATTTGTGTGTCGGGTTTTGGAATGGAATTTTGTGTTGTGGAATTTGTACTTTACTTAAGCATTTATTTATTTTTTTAAATTAATTTTTTTTAACTTAACCATTTATAATTTTGTAAACATTTTACTCCACTATGTCTCTGAATACATACTTTTATTTTAACTTTTTTTTTTTCAGGACAAGTACGTTACTTTCTACAAAATAAATTCTTAAAGTTTGTTGTGAAGTCTTCATATCCACAGACAGCAGACTAACTGGCTAAGCTAACGGTGTATGTTAGCATGAACGTTAGCATGAACGTTAGCATGCACGGACGGACCTTGAATATCAATACCTTCCTCTCAGCGTTTGCATCAATCACACCATGAATTCATTCATAAAACAGGGGGAAAGCTTAAGCGATAGCTCTGTTCCATCTGGGCGTGTCAGAAACCATCATGCACAATACCAAGACCTTGAGAAGTGACACACCTGAATGGAATGCAGCCAGGAATAACATTTGAGCTCTTCCTGTGATGCTAATTCCACATAGCTGCAGCAGAAGAGCCTATTGTGATGATAATAATAGTATTAACTCCAATCACTGCTGTATCCACCGCTTGTCTGAGGACACGCCTCCTCTGCTGCTCTTTTGTAAAGTAAAGATATCTGGTTTAAGGGTCAGCTATTGGGTTATGCTGAGGTTTAAAGGACCATACCTGTAGCTTTGCATGCTTGAGCCCAATAAATACAACCTGCACACGTTACACCACTGTCACCATTTTACAAAACATGATATGGAGCAGTAAATAATAGAATTGTTTTTTCTGCCTTCCAGAGTGCCACTGCTTTCACTTCATTCCAGTACGTTTTAAAAACATCAGTTTGTAGAAACTTGAAACGTGCTTAAAGGACTATACCGGCCAGTTTGCATGTTTGAGCCTAACATATTCAATTTTCATACGTGTTACGTTACTGACAATCATTTCCCAAAGGATAAAACCGTATTTCAGCTTTCCTGATATTTTGCTAAATCTCTTAATCTTTCAAAATCAAATATTCAAGTGATACACCCACCTTAAAAATCCATGTTTCTCCTGCTAATAGTTACACAGCCTTATGAAGTCACGGTCCTTTAAATTTTTCCATAAACGCAGGTCTTCTTTTGGGACTATATTCCCCGGTGGAGGCATACATTCACTCCACGCTTTTTATTGAGCTTAAACACTAAAATTACATAACTTCTAAAAAAACCTGAATACACGTCTTGTTGGTGATGATGGATTACCTATCCCAAGAACGTTTACAGTATCAACAAGTTGATTTTAATAGCAGAATGAACTGAAACCAATGGAGGTCTGGAAGGTAGGAAAAACAGTTTTAATTCACCGTTCCAGTAGTATGCTTTGGGAAATGATTGTCAGTAACGTAACATGTATGAAAATTGAATATATTAGGCTCAAACATGCAAAATGGGTGGTATGGTCCTTTAAATATTATTTGTTTATTTAACTGGTCCAACATGGAGCTGCAAAGAGAAAATGTACGTCTCCACCAGAGAATATAGTCCCAGGAGAGGATGGCTTTTACCAAGAAATTCCCTTCTATGTTTAGCCGTGTTAGCAGGCGAAACATGGAATTTCAAGGTGTTTGTATCACCTGAACATTGGATTTTGTAACATGAGGTGATCTGACAAAATAACAGGAAAACTAAAATATGATTTTATGTTTTGGAAGTAACTTGGGCTAAGTATTGGGCTTAAACATGCAAAAATCACCGGTATGGTCCTTTAAGGCTTAAAATGACAATGTAGCTGTGATGCAGTTACAGCTTGGGGGTGGAATGCAGCATTTTAATGAGCCCCCCCCACACACACACACACACACGAAGTACACACAAACGACTGCATGCCTCTTACCAAATGCTGTAGGAGACATTTCCTGCATGATGGCCCTGTACTCCAGATGATGACGACTCTGATTGCTGGGACCTACACGCATATGCACATGCACGCACGAGCGCACACACACACAAACACACACGGAGCGCACAAGGCTTGACACGACTTCCTCTGATGGACAGATTTCATGTGACTAGACATCATGTCTGATATCTTCAGCACATTGCAGCCATTTTTTTTTTTTTTTNTTTTTTTTTTTTTTTCAGTTTTATGCTCTTTAGCCGTAGCATGTTTGAATACACTCAGTTCTGTTTTCCACAGCAGGCTAGCCGTGCTAAACAGAACTGTTATAGCACCAGAACCAGTTTCTTATAACCTGGATGTAATTTTCATCATTGTAAACATGTTTTATATAAGCTAAGACAGCAAATTGCTGACTAACTTCAGTGCTAAGTTAGCTGCTAGCTTCCATGGGAATGATCCCTGTGCACATACCATGACCATGTTTTCATGAATATTTAGCAAAGAAAACAAAGACAGATGATACTTTTATTAAGCAAACATTGTTAGCTTCTGCAGGCAAAAGACAAATCATCACGTTTAGACTTTACTTTCATTCTGAGTTGTGCAGGAAATACGATAAGTGTGTTCAGAGAGCATGCAGACAGTCTGCTGTGTGTGTGTGTGTGTGTGTGTGTGTGCGTGTGTGCGTTAGTTACCTGGCGCGCAGGGGGAGGGAGGTTTGCTCAGTATAAGAGCGGCTCCAGCAGGGGAGGGGGGCTTGTTGTTGGTTGCCGGGGCGGTGAGGTCAGAATGGGAGGGGTCAGAGTCCCGTTGTCGTGGCGACCGGGCGCTCCAGTCGTCCAGTCCGCTGGAAGCTGCTGCTGTTGCTGAGCTGCAGGTGGCGCTGGCCTTACGAGGCTGAATGAGAAACAGAATCATCAAGACAAAGAAACTTCTCTTCACTTTCAGGTTTCAGTAACGGCTGCAGATTAGAGCCTAAAATAAAATCTCCATATTTTTCACACTTATGGATGATACTCGACTTTAATCTTGATTTTTCTTGTTCTTCTCTAAACTAACTTAAAAAAAAATACATAATTCAAATAAGTTAGTTTTAATAATAAACTACTAACTTAATAGTTTTCTTTATTAAAATAATAAAAATAAATAATGATACTTTTAAATAAAATTGTAAGGCTTTCTAAACAAAAAAAAAGAGAAAAAAAAAAAAGCTTTTAAACTAAAAGGTTTTAGCAGCGATGTGCAGCTTCCTGTGAGGAACACCAGCCTGTCTGCTGCCTCTGGCTTGATGCTCTGACATGTTAAATATTCCACATATGAAGACCCTCTGCTCAGACGCCATGATGCTGAAAATGATGCAGGAACATCATTTTTTTTTTAGCTGAGCTTTTTTAGCAGATCTGCATCTGGCAGCGCTGCATTGCTGCCACTCAGCTGCATGTTTCTGCTGCAGCTGCTGTTACTACAAACGTTACAGACATGCTGGTTTTCTGCACGCCATGAAGAAAAACTGAATCACTTCCACATGATGACGTGACGTTAGGTCAGATCTTGCTGCACGTCTGACCTGCTGAAAGCTTCATGGCATCAACGAATGATGCACGATTGATTGGTAGGTTTAATGCACAAAACAGGCTTGTTTGACAGGAAGTGACTCGCTCTGCATTTCCCCCGTTAAAAATAGTTAGATATTAGTTTAAAAAAAAAAATCTCAATTTGGCAATTCAACCATTTTATACATCGTGCCAAAACATAAAACTGAATTAAAATAAATTAAATCGATTTGTCGCCCAGCCCTACTACAGATGTTTGCTGCAGCAAGTCAAGTTGTTGTTGATGAAGGAACATTTACACTATTTCAAAAATCGCTGTTATTATGTCACATCCCCTTTGATTTAGGACAGACATGGCGTTTCCTCTCAGGACAAACTTTACATTTCTTCCCACAACTGGTGAGGATCCAAGAAGAGTAAAGTTGTCTCTCCATCCTTTTTTTATCATTTTATTTTTTAATTGAGATTTTTCCTCGTTTTCTTCCTAAATTTGGGAAGCACAGATCCTCATTTAGTCTCTGCTAACTCTGCTGTTGTTGTTCTTGTTGCTAAGAACAGCTGAGGTGAAACCAAAGTTGCTTTATGCTAACAGGAAGTGCATAATAACCCTCTCCCGGCTACCTGTCGGGCCTGTTTCTCCTGATCCTGTAGCCATTGCAGGTAGGACTCGCGGGCCACCTGCTCCTCGATGGCCTCGTTGGTCGCCTCCCAGTCCGTCGCTCTCTTCTTGTCCTCCAGCATCTGCTGCTCAATCCACGACTCCTCTGACGTCTTAATGGCCGACTTCATCAGAGACTGATCAGCGTACTGCAGCAGAGGGGGGAGGGAGGGAAATCAATAATCGATAATCCAGCGTTTTCCTCTGTGTGTGTGTGTGTGTGTGTGTGTGTGTGTGTGTATACCCCTGGTTTGAATGCCGGCAGTCCCAGTCCTACTCCGATCGTGGCCTTGTTTGGGTTCACCACAGAGTTGTAGTGGATGTTGCGGTGGTAGCTCACTCTGATTGGCTCGTCGTTGTTCTGGTGGATGCCGTGGAACGTGTTGATTGGCTCTGCAGCAAGAAGAAACAGAGGAGGTCAGAGAGGTGTGGCGTTTTTATTGGTAGATGTAACTCTAAAGACGACCGCTGACCTGTGCTGTACTGATAAACCTCCACGGGTCTGTTATACATCTCAGCCATGGCCTGCATCTCAATGTGGTTGCCATGGCAATTATTTTTTCTTTTCCTGTTGATGTATGTGGTAAAATCCTCCGTCACATAGTTGGAGAAATAATCTGCATTCTTCATCTGGATGAGGAATTTAAGAAAAAATTACGACTTTATGAACACAGGTAAATCCTTAAATTCTCAAAGAGGAAAAAACTTAAATTACCAAAATAAAATACTTTAAATCAAAACATTAAAAGAAATAATCTGAAGGAATTTATGAATCCAAATATGTTCCAACAGCAAACTTCTAAATACTCATGAGATAGTTATGGAAGACCTTGGCAGAAATGACTACATAACTAGTTCTGGCTTTAGGTGACAGTAAAGACAGAGATCAGAGGTCAGAGTGACTCACCAGATAGTCCATACAGTGCTTTCTGACCACTTCATGCATATCCTGATCTCCGTACACCTGATCAGCTGAGAAAGAGATGGAGACGGGGGNGGGGGGGGGGGGGGGGGGAAGAGAGAGTTCAGATTAGATTTTGTTATTCTGTGCTGTCTGAGATCAGAGGTCAGAATGGACCAATCAGGAGGCTTATTACTGACAGGTGACTGGATTTTCATGGTTATTGAAGCTGTGAGTGAAACAGTCGGTAGAGTTTAGACATAAACCTCAGAGATGCTGTTTGTGCCTGGAAACACGAGAGGTTTTAAGGTTCCGATGCTGCGGTGACATCATCATCACCATCATGATGTCACACCAGCACTGGACCAACCAGGTGAAGTCCTGTGCTGCTGTGACATCAGCGCTGCCCTGTTCACTGACCTCTAAAGCATCGGTTTTCATACAAATGCCTATAAATGGTTTCAGGATGGCCTCTCAGATAGAAATCTGTTTTCATGGGAAATGTTTGTTCCAATTTCTTGTCAATTTGAAATGGTATTCCACAGGGTTCAATACTGGGTCCACTACTGTTTACTATTTATATCAACAATATTACCTCCTGTTTAACTGAGTGTAAGTTTCATATTTAAGCAGATGATACTATCTTGTATTGCTGTGATTCTGTAATTGCTGAAATCTGCTGAAAAACTGCAGCATTCCTTTAACATTATGCACGATGCATTGTTTAAGTTAGTACTGAATGTAAATAAGACCAAGTTTGTGCTATTTTCTAAAGCGAGAGACACAGAAAAAATATACATATTTCAACTGTGAGTGGTTCCTGTATTTAGAGGGTTTCAGAGTACAAATACCTACTGTAAGTATTCTGGTGGTTGAGAAATTTACCTTTAAATCTCACATTGAAAGTCTTGTCAGTAAATTACGGCAAAAAATTGGCCTCCTTTACAGAAATAGAATAACTAATGATGCTGAGTAGGAAAAGGATTATGGAGGTCGCATTTCTGTCACTACTAGATCATGGTGATGTGATTTATAGAAATGCTTCAGCTGCCACTCTCAGATCTCTGCACTCAGTTTGTCATTCTGCTCTTAGATTTGTCATAGCTGATAGGTTTGGCACTCACCACTGCATCTTTTATCAAAAGGTTGGTTGGCCCTCTCTCACAGAAAGACGTGAAAAACATTGGCACATATTTATTTATAAAGCCATTATTGAAAGTTTATCATCTTATATATCATCACTGTTACATTGATCTTCTGGTCCTTATCCTACATGATTGGCTCACCGCTCCAGGCCCCTCCCACTCATACCAATTTGGGTAAAACTCCTTTGAGTTATGCCGCTACGGTCTCATGGTAGAAATGCTAAACTCAAAACTCTCATAACTGTTGGTCAATTTAAATCAGTTGTAGGAAAACATGTCTGTGATTGTTTGAATTGATTTTTTTTTTTTTTATTGCTGTTTGTTGATCTAGATGTCATTGTAAATGAGGGCAAGCCTTCAATGTTTCTCCAGAAATAAATAAAGTTTGAAATGAAAAAACATCATCATCACCATCATGATGTCACACCAGCAGTGGACCAATCAGATGAAGTCCTGTCGCTGTGCTCATTCACTCCTTTGTGTATTTCTTCTTTTGTACAACAAAAACAGCCTCCAGGGTTCTAAAAATTACCTGATTATGATACACCTGGTTGATTAGGAGTGATCACTGCTGCTTTCTAATGCGCACACACACACGCACACATGCATGCACACACACGCATGTCTGACCTTAAAATCCATCACTTCTATCTAAAAGTCAAATATAACATGAGATCAGTTTCTATTGTTCTACTGGGACTCTACAGAGATACATGCAGAAAAAATGCAGGTCACATACACAACACACACGCACACACACTCTTCCCCTCTGTAGGAGTCAACATATGTAAATCGGCATCACATCAGTCTGATTTCCAGCAAGTCACATGGTCTATTACCGCCACGATTCTCAGAATCTCCCCTACAACTTCCTGTTTCTCAGCAGCGGTTATTCTGAGTGTTTCTGGCTTTCCATTTCTCCACAACCATCATCACCACCGTCATCATCGTCATTATTAAACATCATCATCATCATCAAGGCTCACAGAAAATAATTTATAGCATCTGTGACCTCTGACCTTTGTCTGTTCTGCTGCAGTGGATTATTTGTTATGTTGCTGGAGGAGGAAATAATCTGATAACGATTCAGTGGTTGATGGACCACACACACACACACACACAAAACTTACGCCGAAACATCATGAAACACACCAAAATCCACACAAACCAAAACTGACACTGATAGCCACGTTAAGGAGCAGCAGGTGTCAGAAACATTCAGAGGGAATCTCCCTGCAGATACCCACTCAGTGTGTGTGCGTGTGTGTGAGAGACACCGAATAAAACTCAAACAGAAATTTGGTTTTGTCACAGGAATAGTTGGAGTGTATAATCGTGAAAATGTTTGTAATATGCTAATAAATTAATAAAATGTTTGTAATATGCTAATAATCACTGATGAGAGAAACATGAAGATCAGAGAAACAGCTGAGACTGAAACACGTTTAAACATGGATGTTAGTCTGTGGAAGTTCAGAGATTAAATGATTAAGAATACATAAATACATAATTAATAGGAGATAATAATTAACATAATGCACACTATGAAACTGTGTGTTAGCATGTAGAGCATCAAGTAAATCTAATACTGGGAGAGGAGAGGAGAGGAGAGGAGAGGACAGGAAGAGGGAGGAGAGGAGAGGAGACAAAAGGAGACGAGAGGAGACAAGGAAAGGAGATAAGAGTAGAGGAGGAGTATTATCGTGGTTGGCTGCCTGTAAAGTCCAGGCATAGATAGACTTCTATAGAAACAAAAACCACACACACAGGAAACCACGGCGACCCCCTGCAGCCCTACAAGCCCCCTGATTGGTCAGTCTGAAAGGTCTTTCTGAGAAAGGGCAGAGCTTCAGGGAAATACTGTCCATTCTTATTCTGTCTGTTACCCTGTCTGTGACAATTACATATCTAAGCCTCACACACTCACACACACACACACACACACACACACACACACCATCAAATCAGACCTCATGGAAGAACGAACAGAAAACTCTTCCTCCTCCAGCAGAGGAAGGAGGGGCTTCAGACCGCATGCCATAGATACACAACGTAAAGAAATCCGACCAATCAGAGAGGGAAGACACCATCAGATATCAGATGGGCGGGGGCGGGGGNCGGGGGTGGGGGTGTCAGTTTGCATATTTCCTCCTTCTATAGAAGTTAATCTGGCCAGTGGCTTCACCTCCAAAACCACAACAGCCTTTGTTTCCTGCTACAAGAACAAAGCTTCTCATCAGTCACATGACCCCGCTCAGCCTCCTTACCGCCAAAAACACACGAGCTGCTGCTGATGACACAGATTAAACCCCAGCAGCCTGCGACAAGGACATTGACCAGTGCACGCGTGTGTGTGTGTGTGTGTGTGTGTGTGTGTGTGGTGACACGAGGTCATTTCCTCTTGACCAGTTCAATATGACCACACACTGAATACTTTGATTTCCAGGATTAAATAGAGTGAGGTGGAGCGGCCATGTTGAACACAAATACACATTGAAATTTTAAATGTTTTAAAATATTTAGAATGTTTAAAACATGTAAAACATTTAAAAGCATTTAAAACGTTTAAGCACTTAAAATGTTTAAAACATTTAAAATGTTTAAAGTGTTAAAGCATTTAAAATAGTTAAAGTGTTTCAAACTTAAATGTTTAAAGCATTTAAAGCATTGAAAATGTTTAAAATGTTACAACGTTTAAAACATTTAAAGCGTAAAAGCATTTAGTTTAAAGCGTTTCAAGCTTTTAAAACATTTAAAATGTTTAAAACGTTTAAAACATTTAAAGCGTAAAAGTATTTAAAATGTTTAAAACATTTAAAACGTTTAAAGCATTTAAAGCATTGAAAATGTCTAAAATGTTTAAAGCGTTTAAAGATTTTAAAGTGTTTAAAGTATTTAAAACTTCTAAAATCTTGAAAGCATTTAAAGCATTTAAAATGTTTAAAGCATTTAAACATTTTAAACGTTTAAAGCATTTAAACATTTTAAATGTTTAAAGCATTTAAAGCGTAAAAGTATTTAAAATGTTTAAAACATTTAAAACGTTTAAACGTTTAAAGTGTTTAAAACATTTTAAACGTTTAAAGCATTTAAAGCATTGAAAATGTCTAAAATGTTTAAGGCGTTTAAAGATTTTAAAGTGTTTAAAGTATTTAAAATCTTGAAAGCATTTAAAGCATTTAAAATGTTTAAAGCATTTAAACATTTTAAATGTTTAAAGCATTTAAAGTGTTTAAAACGTTTAAATGTTTAAAGCGTTTAAAATGTTTCAAGCATTTAAAATGTTTAAAGCATTTAAAGCGTGCAGTTTGAGCTGAACAAACATCTTCAAACGTCTTATTTCTTCCAGTCAGGTGACTTAACTTTAACCTTCTTGACACCTTACCACCTGTATGACTGAGATGAACCTTTACTCGTTGATGATGCGTTCAAGGAACCTCTGACAACTGATCTTTAACAATTAGCTGCTACACAGAACTGAAAAGCTGCTGAATAACAGGACAAACAATTACTAACATGAAATTTGTGTGTTTGTTGCATTAAAAAGGTTCTCAAAGGTTGACTCAAATCTCACCACCAACACACAGACTTTCTCAACATGTCTGTTTTACCACAAAACGATAATGTAACCCGGACAGAATGAACGGATTATCAATCTAACAAAATTTTTAGAGAAATTATTTGAAACCAAAACTAAACAATTAACGACCTGAAAAAATGATTAGCAGGACAGCAGATAATGAGCTAAAACATGAAAATACACACATATATGTATTCCTTCATCAAATGAAATGTCATGTGAGAAAAACTGTCGTGTTTATGCAGGTGTGAAAGATTAAATTTCAGGTGTGAAACTGTAAACATCCTGTTTGTTTTATTTGGGGCAGTCGGTGTCAACATCTGGTATCAGGTGTCAGTCAGGATTCATTTCTGGGTTACGATGATCCAGAAACAATGTTTTCTATTCATACCTGCTCTACCTCAGCTGCTCTGCCAAGAAACTCAATCCACCTGAATAGGCTTCTCTCTCACACACACACACACACACACACACACACACACTTATATAACCAACCTGTGACATTCATCGCATTCCAGCCGTGATTATTTTGTAAAGAAATGTTGGAATTTACTGTTTGTTGAAACTTCTTTCCTCATCCTGCTTCATCATTTCCCACAATGCCTCTGGAAAACAAATGCAAACCGCTCAAACGTTTTTATCTAGTCTGGAGTGTGTAATGCAGAGTGTGTAATGCTCGTAACACATTCGAAAACCAGACAACAAAATCCGTTGGATGAATGAAAAACATCTAAAAACTGACCCATCCTACTAGGTCAAAGATCACATCGAGAAGCAACACGTTTATACCTTTTCAGAATGCCCAACCAACAGGTGGGGCAAAAAGCCTTGTCATGAAGAGGGGTAGGGGTGGTGTGTGTGTGTGTGTGTGTGTGTGTGTGTCTTTGTTTTTGTAATCTCAATGAGAAAACAACACACACTTTCCCTTTAGGGGAGAGGAGGGGTCTTCTGTGTGTTTCTGTGATCTCTAGTTGATTATAATTGGAAATAACAGGACACAGTTTCACTTTCAATTCTCTCTCTCTCTCTCTTGGAGTGTGGACAGTGGGGAAAAGAAAAAAAAAAGAGNACTTTCAATTCTCTCTCTCTCTCTCTTGGAGTGTGGACAGTGGGGAAAAGAAAAAAAAAAGAGTATGAGAGAGAAATTAAAATCTTCCCCACATTCACACCTTAGCACACCTGGTGGGAAAGGGGCTAACGCCACCTTTGATCGGCAGGGATACGGTCTGTGTTGTATTTATTGTTGAAACTTGTTTTTTTTTACGCTGCTGTCTTATCTTAATGAGACTTACCTGGTTAAATAAAGCTTAAATAATTTTTTTTTTTAATTAATTAAAAAAAAATGTTGGAAGAGGCATACTGAGGCCTTTAACTCTTTACCACAAGTGGGGCTAAATGTGATTGATTCTGATGGTGGCACCAGAGGAAAGTTCATGTTTTTAGTTAAATCCAAAGGGTTTATACTCTGTATGGTGGCCATTTTAGGACAAATTAGTCTCAGCGGCTGTACGCTGCACTGCGTCAGACTACTTACTTACTATTTGAGTTGCTAACATTAGCTTCTGATGTTTGGGACAAAAAAAAAAAAGACTGAGATTAGAATATCTTTCAACAAACCAATCAGAGAGAAGATCTATTCATCCAGAGTTCACCAACATCAGGTTTCTGGTGTCTCTTAATGATTGACCTCTAATTGGAACGATGTCATCAATCCAGAGAAAAAAAATGCATCATAATGCATCAAATATCCAAACAGTGGCTCCTTGGTCTCTGTGAGGCGGAGTTTTGGGATTTGTCATTATCGCCGTTATCGTGGTTACGTGACAGTTTTCAGAGTTTATACACGCTCACTTCCCTCTGTTTGCTTTCATTTTCCACGACAGATAAGAAAAAGTGACAATGAGAAAGTTAACAGACTGAAAGAGTGAGAGAGAGACAGAGAGAGAGANGAGAGAGAGAGAGAGAGAGAGAGAGAGAGAGAGAGAGAGAGAGAGAGAGAAGGGGTTAAGACAGTGATAAAGGTCAATGTGTCAAACAGGCTGATTGGGTTCAAACTGTCTGTCTGACTCTCTCTCTCCCTCCCTCCCTCTCTCTCTCTCTCTCTCTCTCTCNCTCTCTCTCTCTCTCTCCCTCCCCTCTCTCTCTCTGTCTCCCTCTCTCTGTCTCTCTCTGATCTTAAAGGGTCAGAGTTCACGCTGTCGCTGCAGGCTGAGGGTGAAAACACAACAAAAGGTCATATGAAATGTTTATGTTTTCTCTCTATGTACACACGTGTGTTTAGTCGTGATAATGGACACACACAGCTTGTATGTTCTCGCGTGTTCTGTACATCCAACATATTACCATACACGGTGTCAGCATGGAGGGAAAGTCCACGTTGAAATCACAACTCACACTCGCACACACACACACACACATGCTGAGAAGCCAGACGTATGAAGAAACTGTGGAGATTCTTCTTTACACACACCGTCTGGACACACACACGTGGACGTCCAAAATTACATCCTATTACAGAACCAGGTCAGAGTGCAACTTAACCACAGGTCAACACAACTACACAACTACACAAGTCACACATCTACACAAGTCACAACTTGTATGAGATAAAACTGACGCCTCATATTTACAAAGCAGAGATTAAATCTCACTAAAATACTGTTATTTATCATTAAAAACTTTAAAATGCCAAATAAAACATCTTAACATACATTTTAGCGTTTGTTTCATATCATTTAAAAACACTTTTATTGAATAAAACAGGAAGTATTTAAATGGCGAGTGATTCTGAACTTTTGAGCGTATGTTTTATCCTACATGCAGCAACAGATGGGAGGAGCTTATCCTCAGACCAACACGTTCTAACAATGTCCACACAACCAGGAAACTACAGGTGCCCTGCAGGGACAAAAGCAAACTTCATTTCATGGAGTCCAAATGAAATGTTAAGAAATTAGACTAAAGTAAACTGATACAGATTATCTGATAAAATATTGGCTGCAACATAGTGGCTCAAGTTGCCAAAGTTGCTTATAAAGTTGCTGGTAAAATAGACCAAGTTGCATGTAAAGTGGTCAAAGTAGTCCATTAAGTGGTTGAGGTGGCTAGTCAGGTAGTAAAAGTGGCTTAATTTAGCAAAAGCAAATTTGTAAAGTCATAAGTGGCTAGTAAAAAGGACAAAGTCATCCGTGTTGCTTTTTAAGAAGTCAAAGCTGCTTCTGTTACAGTAAAGCTGTTAGAAAACTAACCAAGTAATCTGATAAGGCTGGTAAAGTAGCTAACGTTGCTTTTAAAGCATTCACAGAGGCTAGTAATACAGTAAAAGTGGCTAGTTAACTATGCTAACTAGTATACAAAGCAGCTGTAAACTAGAAGGTAAGGCTGGTAAAGTTCTTCAAAGTAGGTAGTACAGAAGCCAATGTTGTTTTTTAAGATGTCAAAGTTTGTCTGAGGTAGTCAAAGTAGCTAGTAAAGTCACAAAATAGTCTGATAAGTACTCTACTCTACTAGTACTAGTACTCTATTTTTAGTCGAGACGTTGGGTGGTAAAGTAGTTAATGTTGCTTTTAAAGCATTCACAGAGGATAGTAAATAGTGTAGTAAAAGCGGCTGGTTAACTATGCTAACTAGTCAAGTATACAAAGTCGTTGGTAAACTGGAAAAAGTATCCGGTAAGGCTAGTACAGCTAACAGAAGTCAATGTTGTTTTTTAATAAGTAAAAGCAGGTAATGATGTTATGAAAGAGGCTAGTTAACTGCCTAGTTAACTGCTCAAAATGTCTAGTAAACTAACGCACATGGTACATTAGTTAAAGTAGATATAAACTAGTCAAAGAGTCTGAAGACGATGGTACAGTAGTTTAAGTAGTTTTTAAAGTCTTCAAAGTAGTAATAGTACAGAAGCCAGTGTTGCTTTTTATGACGTCAAAGGTTGAGGTAATCAAAGTGGCTAGTAAAGTAGTCTGATAAGGCTGGTAAAGTAGTTAATGTTGCTTTTACAATAGTTAAAGTAGCTCATCAAGTATTCAAAGTAGCTGCTTAAGTGGTCAGCGTGGCTATTAAACTAGTAAAACAGGCTGGTAAGGCTGCTGAAGTTAACATGGCTTTTTCAAAAGTTAAAGCAGCTGGTAACGTTAACTCCTCATACTGTCTAATAAATACCACAAAGTAACTGGTAACTAGTCAAAGCAGAAAGTACAGTAGTAAAATAGGCTGTAACATTAGTCCAACTGGCTAGTCAACTCATCAAAGTGGCTTCAGGCTGCAGGGAAACGGTTTACAGTCTACAGCAAAAACCAGCAGAAAGTCCAGAGTCGCTTCCTGCAGGGAGCCTTCTTCCATGACGCTACGATAATAACATTCACGTGTACCATATGAGCACGGCAACATCATCACATGCTAACCAACACTGACAGCAGGATTCATATTAGACGTTCTTTCTCCCCCCGCTTCATTTCAGATAACTAGAGCTGGTCACACTTCTTTTCAACACAAAAGGCTCGAGGCTCACTGAACTCTTCTAAAAAAAATAACTAAACTCCAGCTCTGTTTTTAGTTGAGGCGCTGGCCCTTGCTCAGCTGGGTCATATGATTGACAAACAGCTGTGTGACTGCTGAGTCATGATTCTGTCATAAACTGCTGAGTCACAGAATGATCACAAGAGTCACCATGAGAAATCCTCCAGGAAGTGTTTCCACGTGACCGTCCTGACTGCTCATTCTGACTGATCTGTCTGGATCGCGGCTAATGTACGGCTAACGTACGGCTAACGTACGGCTAACGTATGGCTAACGTACGGCTAACGTATGGCTACAGTCAACAACAACTGGCCAGTCAAGGGCTTCAAACCAGCAACTCCACATTCATCACTCAGCAGAATTCACCCACAGGTTTAAACTGGACGGACAGAAGTTCCAGAAAGTACTGACAGACAAAACCACTCCCACTTCTCTCAGGTCGTTACTATGGAAACCAAGATTGATGTAGTGCTGCCTATGGCTAAAAAGATACTATCACACGAAAAGACGGAAAAAGCCGGAAGGGATGAGTGACAAGGAGTGACTGAGACAATACATGCTGAAAGACGGATGAATACTTCAGGCTGCACGCAAGCAGCCGTGTGTATGTGTGTGTGTGTGTGTGTGTGTGTGAGAGAGACTCTGAACATTGTGTCTCTTTGGCACAGTCAGATAATTAATAAGCCTAATTTTTTACTCAAAGTTATGGTGTCATCATGTGTTCCTGCAGCTGAGACTTTTGAAAACAACTTGCCGGTGCGTTCACAGACACTCCGACATTTCAGATTTTGTAACTGAATGACAACATTTTTAATACAAGCAACACAAACTAACATTTTGTACATGTTTGGCTGATGTTTGTCTCTAGGTTTCATTTTCTGAAAACAGAACTCTATTCTTTTCTGTTTTTTCAGTTTAAAGAGTCTGAGCCCAATAAATACAACCTGCAACCTACTGCCAGCCATTTTCCAAAACATACTATTAGAGAGGTACATTTTAGAATTGTTTTTCCTACCTTCCACACTACCATTGGTTTTCACTATAAAAATAAACTTGTAGAGACTTGAAACATGTTTAGATAAATAATCCATCACAGCGAACAAAACTTGATATTATTTTTGTTGAAGCTACTTAATTTAACTGATCAAACACAAAACAGAAGAAAACGTATGTCTCCGCCAGGGAATATAGTTCCAGGAGAAGACGGAATTTACAGAAAAATTTGTAATGGCCATGCCTTCTACATTTGGATGTAGATGTTAGCGTGTTTAGGTGTGTGTATCACCTGAACATTTAACTTTGAAAAATTAGTGGATTTGGCAAAATAACATGAAAACTAAAATACAATTTTATGTTTTGGAAAAGAGTTGTCAGTAACAAAACGTGGATAATCCGAGTAGTATTTACTGGGCTTAAACACACAAAATCGTTGGTATGGTCCTTTAAGAGACTTGTGGATTTGTTCTCATAGTTAAACACAGAGTCCAGCTCCCTTTGATAACACTGAACATTTTGTCCTTTTGGAAATAATAACACAACTTTGGAAAATCTTTGTGATGTGCTCCGTCTCTCTGATAAAGCATGAGCAGCCGCCGAGCATGCTGGGAGTTATCAGCACGTTTCCAGAGTACG
>VXCM01003085.1:0-25000 GCA_014773175.1 Lucifuga dentata | reverse complement strand
TGAGACTTCATGAAGAGTCTTGGAGCCACTAGAACGTGTGTGAGATCAGATCAATAAACTGATCAGCTGAGTGTTTTTATCTATCAATGTTATTAATCGCTAACACGTGTGAGGTAAACACAGTTTAAACATCATCAAATTTCATATGACGATATTTACAGACTGAAACCTGTCTTCATGTTAGCGTGTTAGCGTGTTTCATGAATCACTTCCTGTCATGTAAATCATGAAATGCTGCAGCAACGCCTCTTTACAGACGATGAAGGATGTCCGTAATGTTTATGAATGAACACGGCTGCGTGACGATATTTGTCCTTATCGACACGATAAATCTGGTTTTGTGAATCCTGCTAAAAATCTTTTGTTTTTTTAGCTTTCGTTTATCAAAAATATGACTTTGAGGAGTTTAAATCACATGAACATCAACACAAATCATTAATACTGATTCACAGGCAGAAAATTACGATATGAGCGTGTATACACGTTTTTAAATGCTAAGATGTGTTTTATATTTTCTGTGTGTGTGTGTGTGCGCGCGCGTTTAACGTGCACGAGCAACTTACCGACAGCTCTGAACAAACAGGCTCCATCCTCCTTCATCTTCTTGATGACGAAGCCTTTTTTCTCCCCCAGAGCTTTTTCAAACCAGTGCTCCTGCTGAACGGAGAGAGAGAGAGAGAGAGAGAGAGAGAGAGAGAGAGAGAGAGAGAGAGTTAATTGAAACACTGTAGTTTCAGGAATAATACCTGCGTTGGATTATTGATGGAATTAATTTTGATCTATTTTTTTTAAATAGCAAAATAAATCAGGAAATATTCCTCCTTTAGAATTTCTGCTGCTTTTTCTAAACTTTATGGTGTCTTATTTTAGGTCTACCATGCCATTAGTGGGTTTTTAATATCCTGATATACGTTCCACTGGTGTTACATTATCACCTGTTTCCTCACCTGAGGCTCAGGTAGTCACACCTGAGCAGAGGATTACCTGAGGCTTCTTCATCTGTGTCCTTCCACATAAAGAGTTTTTTTTTTTATAGATATCTTGGTTCTGATGCACTCTTCTGTGATCCTGTGAATCCCTTTGATGCTATTTTAATTGTTCCACAAACTGATATCTACCGTATTTACTGGAGTATAAGCCCAGTTTTTATTACCAAATTTCACAAAGTAAATCAGGGTCGGCTTATACACAAGAAATTTCCAGGGGTGGAAATATTACCATTACCACTACCCATGGAAAATAGTTTAAATCATACCTTAGAATAAGATATTTCCTGACTAAACATCTTATTCAGCACATTTTGTGGCAGCCAGTAAGCTCTGCTGTGATTGGTCAGTTATGGTAATCGGCTGCTGAAATAAATATCATGTTTACCGGTACGTGGATTATTTTCAGAAAATCACAGGAATATTATGACAATACCCAGAAAAACACGTAACTTGCTAAACAAATAAATTAATGGAACAACATCAGAGGGTCGGCTTATGCACGGGTTTACACGGTATCTATAATTACAGCTTCTCCATCTGTCTGTGGCACCGACATCTCTAGAACATGTATGAAGTTGATATTCAGCAGGTTTATTTGCTCAGGACCCAAAGACGTGCAGCACCCTCCTTTTCCAGCACCTTTTATTCAGAATATTTTCCTATTTCTATGGCAATATATCTCAGGCTTTAGGTGCTGCTGACAAATTTTAGTAATCAATGTTTTTGATTACTTTTTAAAAAAAATATAGTATTCTATCACTGAAATGTGTCGTTCGTACAAACCCTCAAGAAATTATCTCTGTACTACTTTTATCCACTTTACTTCACTGCTGTGGTTTTACAGCCACGCCGTTTCTGTCTTAACCACACTTAAAGCAGTAAAAAGCCTTAAAAAACATGTAATAAGTTGACTATTACGTGTGAAGTTGTTTGGATGAGTGGTTCTAGAATTGAGCTGTGCCGGTAAAAAGTAGTCCGCGTGGCAGGATACGCNTTGTTTGGATGAGTGGTTCTAGAATTGAGCTGTGCCGGTAAAAAGTAGTCCGCGTGGCAGGATACGCTCCGGTCCCGTGGCATGGTTTTAACCCGACCCATACAGCAAACAAAGCTAGCTAACGAGGACGTGCAGAACTAAATGATGGCAGGCTGTGGCGCTCACCATAAAATCCAGCCCAGTGTGAACACACACGTTTTGAACGGGCGCTGCACTAGTGACTTTAATTGCAGATAAACGTGCACGTGTGTGAGTGAGTGTGTGTGTGTGTGTGTGTCAGGAGCTTGTACATGGAGGATCCTGAAAGCTCTGGCTCCAGCAAACATCTCCAAACTTTTAATCCTTTTTATGCCAGAATAAAAAACAAACATGAAACCAGACAAATTATATTAAGTTATAAAATTATATATTACATAATATTTTATTCACTAACTGTGACTTTTCAGTCACGATGTTTACATATTAAAACTTTGATTATACGCAGATTAACAAATGTTATGTAAACAGATAATTAGATTAAATCAGATAAATCAGTGTGGTTTTACTCTGATAACAGACTGAGATTATAAACGTTAAAATAAAAATCTCTGCATTGATTTCTGAACTCTGACCTTTAACCATGAAGCTAAACGTGTGTATATTAGGCAAAACGCTGAATCCTGTTAATTCTGTCATGTATATCTTCTTATTCGTATTTTTGCCCTAAACTGCAGTACAGACAAAAAATACATACCGTATAAACCCGTATATAACCCTGATGTTGATCCATTAATTTATTTAGCAAATTACCCGTTTTTCTGGGTATTGTCATAGTATTCCTGTGATTTTCTGAAAATAATCCACGTACCGGTAAACATGATATTTATTTCAGCAGCTGACTACTGTAACTGACCAATCACAGCAGAGCTTACTGGCCGCCGCAAAATGTGCCGATAAGATGTTTAGTCAGGAAATACATCATTCTAAGGTATGATTTAAACTATTTTCATGGGTAGTGGTAATGGTAGTATTTCCACCCCTGGAAATTTCCTTCTCTGGGATCAAATCTGAATTTCTCGTGTAAAAGCCGACCCCCAATTTGGTAATAAAAACTCGGCTTATACTCCAGTATATACGGTAAATGTCAAAAATCTGAACATAACGGGCATGTAAAATCTTTCAATAACTTTACGTTCACACTGAAGAGGCCCAAATCTGATTTTTTTTTTTTTTTTTTTTGCTGACACGTGACAGATCGTATTTCTTTTTTTAAGCATTTTTTTCTGATCAGATTGGGCTCATTTCCATATGTGTCACAGATGTGATTTGTATCTGATCTGTCGCTGTATGACCGTCGTGACGGCCGTCAGGTCAGAATTTGTAGTGTATAAGAAATCTGGATGAGTAAAGTCACACCGTTATTCCAAAGTTGTTGTATTATTCTCGTTTGTTTATGTGGAGTTTTTTGATAGAAATGAATTTGATTGCTGATCTGACTTTCTTCATATCAAAAACCAAAAGGAAAATAAGTGTTATTTTTTATGTTTGCTCTCTCATAACGTCAAAGAAACTAAACTTACTAAAATTCAGCCATTTTTTTTGTTGTTGTTGTTTTGCTTTACGTCTCATTTCTCTGCATACTAAGTGTGTCACGATATATCGGTATTGACGATAACCGTGATATTTAAAAAATGAAATATTGATATCATGTTAATAGACATATGATAATATTGTGTAAATAATCCAGGGTCTTTTCTTCTGTTCCTTTTGCAACGTGCAAGGAACATATTAATAAATTATTACGTCAAATATTGTATTATATTAGCAAATACAATGAACATACTAAATGTAAGGGAAAAGAACATTGTGTTTGGTGACGTGTCACTATACGACCAGCAACAAACTCTGTCAGGTCCAGTAGCTTCTTTGTTTGAAGGATTACAGACGCAGCTTATGAAACGAGTAAAAATCAGCTCTGATGAACAGCAAACAGGAAGTTTCTGCTCAGTCAGACAGAAAAACCTTCAGGATTCCAGAAACACTCAAACACAGAGAGGCTAACTGCTGTCTGAGAGCCTGCAGGGTTTATTTAGCTTGTTTTTATCTTAGAATTAAAAAAAAAAAACAAGACGTTAACACTCAATGACCACTTAACAGGTACACCTGTACACCTGTGTTATGTTTCTAATGTTAAGCTTTTGTCTGTCTGTTAGCAGGATATCTCGAAAACTTATGGACGTATATGGATGAAATTTGGGGGACAGATAAACAATGTCGAGAAGAAGAAGTGGTAAAATTTTGATCCAAATCATATTCTGGATCCAGACAAAGTTTTTAGTTTAAAATAAGCTATATCAATGATAACTGGCTGATTTCAATTACATTTAGCATAGTGGTTCATTTTTTAAATAAGAAGAAGATTTGGGGGATTTTGTTGGCCTTGGTGGTCTATCAGCGAGGCGTGGATTCCACTCTGGTCATCTGATGCTGGCTCTCATATTCTGACCTCTACATGTATGTAAATATGTAAATAAGGTGGACAAAATATTATAAACACATTCCAGTAAAGTTTTCTAAAGAACAACATATAGCAGTGATCAGCACCTCTCTGACACTTTAAAAAATACATAAAACCTAATAAACTTCTTAAACATAGGCTTTATAACAGGGCTGCTCCGTTATGAAGTATCAGATGTACCGGATAAAGTGACACCGGTGTCTCTTTAACCGGAATTAAATCATTAATACAAATGATACGAAAATACCAAGCTAACACATGTCTACATGTCTGCTCTGCACATGGACTACACACACACACACACACACACACACACACACACACACACATACACGCACACGTGCAAATTGAGCTCGTTTAACGTACAACTTAGCCCGTTAAAGCAGAATAACCTGTGACCGGGGCTCCGCCGTGCTAATGTAACGTTAGCTAACATCGGTACCTGCTCCACGGTAGCCGGGTCCACGGACTGCAGCCGGGCGGCGTTCTCGTACTCATCCTCGCTGTTGTTCCCGGCTCCTTCTTCGGTGTCCTGGCTGGACCCTACGCCTCCTGGTCCCGTCACTCCCGGTTGGCCTCCCCCGGCCAGAGCCGCCACCACGCCGCCGGAGCAGGTGCCTGCCTGCCGCCGCCGCTTACTGAGCCCGGGCCCGGAGCAGCAGCTGCCGAGGCCTCCGCCGCAGCCAACGACTCCGGCTGACACTACCAGCTCCCCGCGGGGCCCAGCCACCATCCCGCCGCTGCTGTCCCTGCCGTCGCCTGGTCCTACGGGGGAAACGGAGCCCACGGGGGGCGGAGAGGCCTGCTGCGGCCGGGAGCTGGCCTCAATGTTCCGCCTATCGTCCCTGGCTGAAGGCGGAGCGGGCTGGTACGTCCACGGAGGAGGGGAAGCCCGTGGCCGTGCTCCGGTCCGCCCTGCGTGCGCGTGGGGGTGCTGGTGCGGGTCGGAGCCGCTCCGACGGTCGCTGTCATCGACGTGGTCTGAGACGCCGACACCGGAGCTGGGCTTCTTCTTCGGAAGAATCGTCATGGCTCTGTGTGTGTGTGTGTGTGTGTGTGTGTGTTAGGGAAGCAGGGAGGGGGTCAGCGGGGTGACGGTTCCTCCCTTTCTAGATCAAATGCTTCGGTGTATTCGCCCTCTGCTCCCGCCGTTCGGATGAAATCACCAAGATAAGGCTCCTAGCGAACGAAAACCGACGAGAAAACAACGATTCAGCGCGTTTTTCGATGTTTGAGATGAACAAAAACAGAAACGGTCTCCCTCTTCCCGTTCTCCAGCCCGTCCAGTCCCACAAAACATCAACACAATCTGACGGAGCGCAGCGACGTCACTTCCTGGTTGCGACGGCATTTTTTTTTTACGTCAGGCCGTTCATCTGGCCTTCTTCTTCTTTTTTTTCTTTTTTTNTTTTTTTTTTTTTTTGGCTGTTTTTATTTTTTCTATTTGTTTTTCATGTCTACGTTGTTATGATCATTATTATTATTATTATGACTTATTTAATTAATATAACATTATATAAGATTAAAATGTTATATAACATTATAATAAGAAATATACAGTTTTGTAAAACAATCTATGTAGTAAACAAACATTTATAAATAACTATTCAATTATTTTATCAGATTTAATACAAGTATAATTCATTTAAATAGTCAATTTATTTTTTCAATTTTTTTAGTTTTAGTTTTTTAGTCTTTATATAAATAATAAGATAATTGGTAAGAGAAATAAAGAAATGACACACCGCACTCTGGAGTGATAAAATGTCTGTATAAAAGTACAAAGTGTGTATAACAACCCCCTCCCATCACACACAGACACACACACACACATACAGAGAGAGAGAGAGACATTACTTTTATTATTTTTTAAATTGGGTTTATTTGTCAGGGACAGTGCATGTTAGTAAAAAAAAAAAAAAAAAAAANAAAAAAAAAAAAAAAAAAACACAATGACAAATATACCAAAGTTTAATAACTGTAAGATGATTCATAATAACCTTACAGCTGGTGCTTATTACCAATAATAACAATCATCATATTCATAATAATCATTATAATAGTGTTCAAATATAGAGCAATACACTGTACAAAATACCCTGGAATTATTGTCAAGTGTAATCAAATTACATATGATAAGAGGAGTGGCATGTTATGGTTACTGGTCACCATGAACACTAGAGGGCGCTGCTGCGCTATTTCCACTTCCAACTCTGAATGTCAAGTTTTGAGGCTCAAAGGTTCTGCACTGCTCATCTCTGTTTAACCTATAAATTAAAAAAAAATGTTCGATATTATTGATTGACAGTTAGAGGAGTTCAGAGTGTTTTGCTCATGGGCACGGCAGCAGTTTGACCAGTTGTTCAGCAGTCAACAGTTCAGAAACCTTAAAATCTTTTAAGATGACTAAAAGCTTTTTGGCTGCTGTAACAGTGAAAACCAAACTTCTGCAAAAACAGTCTGAAAGCATCTGATGATTTTTCAGTTTGAACGGACGCCTTTCATTTGAATTAGGATTATTGCTGCCCTGAATCAGCAGCACGTATTACCACACTAATTACCACCACCATCAAGGTTAATAGCCACATTAACAGTTAATTAGTCAAATAGAGGGTTAAGCTCAGGGTGATGGTTAGAATATGGATCAATCAAGGCAGGTTTCTAAACTGCCTTTGTCAGGTCAGCCTGCAGGGATGAAGTTTTGTTTTTTTTATCAGCTGTTAATCACAATGTCACCTGAAATTTTCTTTATGCTGATGTCAGTGATCAGCTTCAACTGTGAGATTTATCTTTGTGACCCTTATCTCATTCATTTTGATGCTGGTTCTGCTGTGATAAATGATCTGTATAAAAATCACGCAGATACTTGTGTTGCTTTTTAATGCAGGTCAAAGGGTCAGATGGGAAGGTTACTAGGTACAGGAAGGTCACTTCATAACAGCTAGGCTAGTTTAGATGGTTTTGAGCCTTGCATGTGTGTATGTGGGTATCATGTTGCATAGTCTTCTGGTTTAATTGTAAATCCGGTACTAATTATCTTTGTTTTACAAATGTGAGAACCGCTGTAACCATGTAAAACACGTCTCCGTGCTTTTCTACCAGTATGTGTAAATAAATCATCACGTGATCCGTGACGTCCCTTCAAAACATCTGTTCCACCAGTAAATAATGACAGAAATAAGTTCTACTCATAATTAACATAAGCAAGAAAAACAAGTCTCAACGGTAAAATACAGATGCTTTAAAACGCCCAAACATCCTTTGGGTGTTTGTAGAATATTTGTTGAGTTGATATTTGGCTGAATCTCTGAACAACAACCTGCAAACCATTTCACCATGATCTTCCTGTCAGCCTCAGCTTCATGCTGACGTAGCATGCTAATATGCAGATAACAGTAGGCTAACATGCTAAATGTTACATAGTTAAACATTAGCAATGTTAGCATGCTAACATGCTGAATGTTATGTACTAAGGTTAGCATGATAACATTCTAAATGTTATGTTAGCATATTGATTTGCAAACTGTATTCATGTTAGCATGCTAAATAGGCTAAATTTTAGTTCAAAGCCCATGTGAAAACACATTTGATTTTGTTGGTTAGTGCTACATGTAGCATTAGCGTGGCTGTAGAACTTGTGTTGCATGTATCTGCACCAATAAATAAGTGTTAATCAGTGGCTGCAGGTTTTTAAATATGACTTTCTGTATTGGGTCTAACATTAATATATCATCATTTTGGCGTTCTGTGTCATCATTTGGATTATTAATCACGTTAGCAAAGTTCCTTGTAGAAGTCAGTTTAATTAATTTTATCTGAATTACCAGCAGCTTAAAGCGTGGAAAACAACAATTAATGGTGATCTAGATTCTTCTATACAAAAATCCAAACTGTGCTACATCCTATAAGATATAATATGTACACTATCTGGCCAAAAGTGTGTGAACTCCCAAACATTACACTATACAGTATTTCACTAAGGTTCCCAAAGCATGTGCATTCGTATGATATTGCGTTCCATTAGATTTTGGTTACAGCGGTTTGTGTTCCAGTTCATGCAGAATGTGTTGGATGGAGTTGAAATCTTTGACTATTTATTTATGGGTTTGGCTTTGTGGTGTTTAAATGGGAAACGGCTTCCCTAAAACTGCTGCCAAAACGCTGGAAATACTTCACTAGAACATAAATTATGTAGTATCTGTGCATTCATCAGTAAACTATTTAGGAATAAAACACACTGGAGTGGTTGAGGGTGCAACAACCGTTCTTTGTTTTCCTTCATCTGCACCAAATTCATTCATTGTTGCCTGAACTGAGTTGTTTTTTTTTTTGTTTAGATATGAAACATTCTTCCAGCAGTTTGCAGGTTGTTACACAGATGAGGTTTTGTATTGGAAACAGTCTGAAACAAAGAAGAGTGCAAAGGCATGCAGCACCAACCAGCCTCAAGACAACGTCACCGCCAGGAAAAGAAAGAAATCAGTAGTACAAAAAAAAAAAAAAANAAAAAAAAAAAAAAAAGGTGAGCAATTATAGTTTTGCATTAATAATCAAACGAGCACAAAGTGATCACAGTCAGTGTCGTGCAGTGAGAGTCCGTGTGTGTTTGTCATAGTTCTTTACATAGTTTACATGTATGACCAGCGTGACTGCAGAGTTACAGGACAAACAACAGAAGTCAGATCTTCTGGTTTCTGTGTTCAACCTGAATCCATCCTGACATCAACAAACAAAGCTAGTTGTAGTTTGATGTAATTAAAGGACCATACCACCCATTTTGCATGTTTGAGCCTAATATAGTCAATTTTCATACATGTAACATTACTGACAATCATTTCCCAAAGCATACTACTGGAACAGTGAATTAAAAATGTTTTTCCTACCTTCCAGACCTCCATTGGTTTCAGTTCATTCTGCTATTAAAATCAACTTGTTGATACTGTAAACGTTCTTGGGATAGGTAATCCATCATCACCAACAAGACGTGTATTCAGGTTTTTTTAGAAGTTATGTAATTTTAGTGTTTAAGCTCAATAAAAAGCGTGGAGTGAATGTATGCCTCCACCGGGGAATATAGTCCCAAAAGAAGACCTGCGTTTATGGAAAAATTTAAAGGACCGTGACTTCATAAGGCTGTGTAACTATTAGCAGGAGAAACATGGATTTTTAAGGTGGGTGTATCACTTGAATATTTGATTTTGAAAGATTAAGAGATTTTGCAAAATTTCAGGAAAACTGAAATACAGTTTTATCCTTTGGGAAATGACTGTCAGTAACGTAACATGTATGAAAATTAAATATATTAGGCTCAAACATGCAAAATGGGTGGCATGGTGCTTTAAAACATATTTTCCCTCTCGTGGTCAATGTAGTTTGTTTTGGTTTTATTTGCTGAGGTTTAAAGAAAAATGATATCAACTCTGATACAACACAGCTGAATTTGGTTTGAGGTGGAAAACGTTTGATGAATAAAACAAACAAAAATATCATAATGTCTTTTTCAGAAAAAATGTCAGCAATAGTGTCTACAATTAGGGTTCATTATTTTTTATTTAAAAATATTCTCGGGGGTTTCTATGAGACATTAAAGAAGTGGTCAAAATGAGATTATAAAACAGAATGCAGTTTAACTGCTGGTGCATAATTAGCAGCTTATTTACAAATGTCTCTTTACTTTCTGTCTCATCACTACATGACCTCATTTCCTGTAAACTACAGTGCAAAGTGTCGTCTGAGAGCAGGAATCACGATGACATAAACTCAAAGCTTCTTTAAAAATATCAGCATGTTTCAGTGAAAATGTCTTCTGCAGCAAACAGTCTGAGTCTGGATGAAACCGAAGCAGGATGGATGCAGAGAAAACACACGGAGAACCGTTACCGCGGAAACAATGCATACATGCTAAATACACACATTATAATAATAGTAATAATAAAATGCATTCATACTGTGCTGATGAAGATAGTGTGTATCGAGTATTAAAGGTCCCGCATTATTCAGGTTTCACATCTCTGTCTCAGATTCAGAATAAAAAGGAAACTGATATTTGTTAAATGACTGAAGACGATCAAACAGGATGAGCTCTGAGAACTTTATAGTAAAAAATTCAGCATTTCTGATTCTCAGTTCATTCAGCAGCTGTGATGCTGTTTGGTTCTGATTTCATCCTTTGATTTCACAGCTCTGGATGGAGTCGTATCCATAGCAACAGCTGCTAAGGATCATGGGTACTGTAGGATTTAAAGTTATCTACAATACCAAACTGATGGAAAAAACAGATTTCTCAGGATCAAAGTGGAAGAATTTCTACACGATGGAAGTCTTAACTACGATTCAGTTGTCCAGAAGATGCCAGAGCTTCTGTGTAGAACAATTAGCTTGTTGTTTCCAGAATCAATGGCTCCACCCACTTTGTAATTCTAAGATGTATATGCAGTAATCATGAGTGTGTTCAGACCACTTGATGTTGGATATGTTATGTGTTAATAATACCACTCATTTAATTTGAAAAGCAAATAAAAACACATCCTGTGTGGAATCATGCCCTTGCTGTTATTAATGCTGTGCTCTGATTGGCTGAGAGTGCATTCACCTCATTCAAAACAAGACAACTCTCCAGGTTCCAATTCCACAAACCAGCCTGATTGGTCAGATTTTGGTGAGTCTTTTGGTAAGGTGAACCAATCAGGAGCCAGTCCAGCTGTGATGTGTTTAATGGTGTTTGGCTTAAAGTGCCTCAGAAAAAAAAGCAACTTTAAAACTTAACTTAGTGATCTCAAACAGATTTGATCAGATAGTCTGACAGGATGAGGCGGGACCTTTAATGAAGTGCTACTGTGGGAGGTTTAAGGTGAAATATTCCACGTGGCTGGGTGTGCTGCGTGTTCATGCTGTGTTCAAGTTCATCAGCCGAACTGAATTTAAATAATTTGATTATTTAACAGTACGACTGTCAGTGTGCTTGACAGAGAGAAAGAGGAAGAGACAGAAATTGAAAGGAAAAAAAGACAAAAAAGAGGGAAAAGAGAATATTCTTCAGTGTATAAAACAGCCTTTCAGCGTCAGAGCATGATGTTACAGGTTCAACATCGTCCTTCTGAAAAAGTCTGTTCAGGAAAAAATCATCTCGTTCAGACGCCCTGTTTGACCAGCAAAGATCTGAGAGAGAAAACAGCAGAGAGTCCAGAATGTTTTCAGGGCTTTGTTTTCTCTTGTTCCATCTTTGTCCATTGAATCTAACATCACTTTGCAGAGTGCAGCACTTCCTGTCTGCAGCAGCAGCGATTCCATACGCAGACGACATGCCACTTTCCACGCCAGCTCAGAATAAAGTGCTGAGCTGAAAACTGGAAAAGAAAAAGGACCAAACCAGTGTTTTTTATGTTTTAGCTTAACTACAAATTGTGTTTTCTTTCCATTCTCGCTAATCATTTTACAGATCATCCATCAGTTTTTTTTTTCGTGAAACTGAAAATAAATCCTCAGGAGTTAGTTGAAGGCAGCAACAGTGATTGTGATTCATCATCTGGGGATCATGACTCTGCACCAAATTTAAGTGACAATCCACTGCTGAGACATTCCAGACCGGAGAAAAGACTTGGACTGAAAACATCAGCAGAGGATGGTTAGGAACAGAAAGCACGCAGCATTGTAGATACTGGACTAAAATGGGAAAAATGAGTGACATGGTCCTTTAAAAGTGAATTCAGTGCTCATCGTGTGTTTTGGGCTGAAGGAGGTCTCGCTGTTTTTCTCCGTCCGTCCCACCATTCAAAAACTTCATCTGTCCATATGTTATAAAATATCAGCTCTCGCTCTCTCGCTCTCTCTCTCTCTCTCTCTCTCTCTCTCTCCCCCCCAGCAGACGTATGTACAGCTTGGAAATGTTTATCCATCCATCTGTTTGTTTCTCTCTCTCTCTCTTCGCTCAGCTACTGTTTGTACTCACCAGAACCTTTTATTTTCTCATTCTTCCCTTCTTCCTCCCATTTTTTTCTTTCTTTTGTCTTTTCCATTTGGTTTTTTCAAAAACATATCTTCATTCATCCGTCTCTTTAAAAGTTAAAAGGCTTTCCCAAAATGTCTCTTAGAATCGTTTTGTTTGGAGTCGTTTCCTGAAAGTCGTATTTGGATAAAACAGCGACATTAATTCAACTGTTTCCAACACAAATCTACTGTACATCTTTCATTTTTTCTTGATGTAGCGATCTGCCTCGTTAGCTGCTGTTTAATTCTTGATTTCATCAAATCTTCATCAAATCTGGTTCAAATTAGGATAAGCCTGAAAAAGTGTTTTTTTTCCCTCTACAGCATTGTACTAAGTTCCCCAAAGTTAGATGGTCCATATCAGCTCAGAGTCAGTTTTGCAGCATTCTGATGCTCTCTGACAGCTTTCAGCTTTCAGGTGTTCCACACGTCCTGCTGTCAGCCAATCAGAATGATCGTCTGACTTTTGATAACATTCATATCCTGATGCAGTTTAAGTATGTCTAAATGTTTCTGATATTAAATGAACACATTTAGTGGACATGTACGTGCTAAAAGTGAATAATAATTTGATTCTGATTTGTAGAAACTTCCTGACAGGAGCTGATTCGTGTTAGAAACGTTGGAATAATCTCACTGCACTATGAGACGTTTTCACTTTGATAACAGATCCTACGATGCTTTAGGATGAGAGTTTTTGCCTCCAGCTACCACATGTATGTCTTCGTTGTATCGATCTGACTTCCTGCTTCCTCCTCATCCCGCCGCTGGCTGCCGCCCTCCCTCTGCTCCTCCTCATCTTTCTCCTCTTTCTCTTTCTCAGCTTCGCTCTCCCACAGCGTGATGAGTGGTGGGTACAGCTCACTCAGCGGGATGGATGTGGCGTGTTGCATGTACTTCTTCATCAGCGAGTGGCCGCCGCCGCACGACTTGTGCTGCTGCACGCGGCGGCCCATGTAGACCACCAGCAGCGCCATGATGGACAGAGCGAACATGGAGCCCATGACGGCCGCCAGCGCCACGCTGCTGCGCCGCGACGCTACCAGCTCCACGGAGAACCCCGCCTCTTTCGTGGTGACGTTCAGGCAGGAGGTGTAGACGGGTGAGGATGAGGGGGAGGATGAAGGGGCGGGGCTGGGGGAAGAGGAGGAGTTAGTATAGGAGGTGGGAAAGGGAGGAGAGGAGGAGACAGTGAGGCAGACACGGTACTCTGTGGCAGGAAGGAGGTGAGTCAGGTTATACTCCTGAACATCTGCTGGTACCTGAGAGAGAGAGAGAGAGAGAGAGAGAGAGAAGAGAAAGACACAAAGACAGAGAAAGAGAGAGAGAGAGAGGCAGAGAGAAAAGAAAGAGAGAGACACAGAGAAAAGAAAGAGAGACAGAGAGAGAGAGAGAGAGAGAGAGAGAGAGAGAGAAAAGAAAGAGAGAGCAGGTTGATATTTTATAACTTAAACGCTGTAGTCATACCTGGAGTTTACATGTGATTAGAAAGACAGATGCGTGTTGATTAAATGTGTATTTGTGTATATGTTGTTGTTGTTGTTGTTGTTTACTGCTGTAAACAAAGCTTTTACTTTGGCGGTGTAGCTGATCTGAGGGTTGTCGATGTGCACGGTGGCGCTGGTCCATCGTGGCAGAGGGAGGGCGGCGTCCTGCTGGCTCTGACCCACAGACGGAGCTCCGCCTCCGGGATACAACTTCCACTCCAACACCACCGACTGGGCGTGAACCACCTGCAGGAAAAAAGTGCATGATGTGCAACAACAACAAAAACAAACAAACAAACAAACAAACAACAACAATAATAACAACAAACAACAACAACAAACAAACAAAAACAACAAAACTAACAAAAACAACAACCAACAACAAAAACAACAACAAACAAAAACAACAACAAAACCAACAAAACAACAACAAACAACAATAATAACAACAAAGGACTGTTTTCAGTCTTGAGTATTTATAATTCGCAAAACTCGCAGCATGTAACGATGATGTTTTGGTATTTGGTATTGTTGGTGCAGACAGCATCACCATGTGACCTTTTATCAGCACTTTATATAAACATTATTATTATTTTTATTATTTATATTTTATCAGCACTTTATATAAACATTATTATTATTTTTATTATTTATATTTTATCAGCACTTTATATTTTGTTTCATGACCAAATTCTTTTTGATTTTTCAGTTAGAAGAATCATAACTACAGGCTTCACCAATTTCTACCTATAAGTGTTTCCCACCATTTTCAGTTTTTATGTAAAACCGTTTTATGTAAAACCTTAAGTTGTTAAGGTATGATACCATCCATCCATCCATCCGTTTTCTAAACCTGTTTTGTCCTGCTGAGGGTCACGAGGGGCCTGGAGCCTATCCCAGCGGTCATAGGGAGGATGTAATTGGTAAAAAAAGATTGGTATCTGGCTAGAATATTACTCATCGCTGGCAAGAAAGCAGTTACGAGGAATTGGCACAAATCAGTAATAATTCAATGGTCTGAGTCCGACTCGTTCTTGAATAAAACGCTAATATTCCCACAGAATTTAAATATTCTCCAAAAATCAAGGTCGCCATCAGCCAATCAGACTGTTTATCACTATGTGGGTTTTGATGCAGATTCAGATGAAGATGAAGTAAGTGTGGATGAGTCTGAGCGCTCTGAGTCTGGTTTAAATCAGGAAGGTCCTGATGTGGTACCTTAGCCAGAACTACCAGGGAGGCGCTGGAGAAGTTAGCCAGCCAGGAGTGCTCTCTGCTGGGCTGGCCACCCTGCCAGCTCCCCCCTCCAGAGCCCTGAGAGCCGGGGGAGTCCACAAACACCGAAACACTCTTAGTGTCTGCACCCTCCATGTTCCACGCCACGCAGGTATACAGACCTGAGACAGGAAGAATAAAGAGCATTACTGTGTTAGCTTTGTTTGCTTCAGGAAATTATATTATTACAATAGAGTAACAGGGTGAGAATGACGTTTAAAGTTGCTGTCATATTGGATTGTTGACTTTCAGAATAAGAGTAGGATACTTTCAATGTGTTTTCAGATACGATGCTCCGTTATACAGCTTTTACACAGTGTCAGTGAACCTACCATCAGCTAACGGATTAATTTGTCATTCAAAAGTTTTCCTATGGCTAAGTTGTTACCAGAGAGAGATCTGGGGTTGGAGGTGGACAGGAGGTGTATGCGTGTGTTTCTGTTCTCTGTGGTTGTTGTTGCTGGTGTGGAAGCTAAGCTAAGCTAAGCTAAATTAAGCTAAACTAAGCTTAAAGTTTAAGCCTTAATTTAAGCCTTAAACTAATCTAAGGAGCTAGTCAGTGAGTTTTCTGGCTTTCTTTACCTATGCACAGTGTGGGTTTATAAATATCTGTCTATCTATCTATCTATCTATCTATCTATCTATATATATATATATATACATAGATTTAGATATATAGTGCCATGTGCTAATACTCCTGTAATATGCTGATTATGTTTTGAGCCAATCAGAAGCTTGCACAGGTGTGGTTGAATCCAGGTGTTAATCAGCACGTCCTCTGATGGCCACTAGATGCTGCTTTGAGGAAAACTCTGACTGTGTTGACTTCAATCAGAAAATCATCAACTTTTCTCTAAAAATACAAAGTCGGTGTATTTTCATATTGGTATTATATTTGCTGTAGATATTCATGATCCCCAGAGGATGAATCTATATTAATTTGGTGACCTAATATTCTATTAAATAACAGATTCCACAGCACGCTCCAGTTTGGTGAAATTAAAAATTAAAAATATGTTTCTATTATGAAGAGGCTTAAAGATAAGTATGATTTTTGTTTTTGTTATGTTATAACAAAAACAAAAATCATACAGGAAGGACGTGGATGTCCTTCCTGAGGACATGCAGGAAGGACATGCACATCTGCCAAACATAAAAGCGTTTCCTGTCACAGCTTTGGTTAAATCTGGATCAGACTGACCCGTGTCTGAAGGCTCTGCGTGTTCGATCACCAAAGCTCCGGGCTCCGACATGCGGTGCTTCTTCCTCTCCCTGCTCAGGCCACGCCCCTCCTCTGATATGATTGGTGCAGCCACAGCCTCTGAGGACACCTGACCAGGAAGTAATAGAAGAGAATTTGTCAATGTAGTATGATGGCTATGATGCCCATTTGATGAGTGAACATCAGGAACAGCTTTTATTAAAACTATTACATGAATTTCGTTGTTTCCCTTATTTTTTTTTTCTTGTATTAAAGGTTGTTATTCATCAGTTGACTCTCAATTCTCAGATGTCAACTGTCCTTAAATGCAGCAAGAAGCTTTCAAAACTCTCTCCTGCACATCTACTGTAACTATGACCAAAACATGTTTCCTGTTGGAGCTGCAGGAAGTTTAAAATCTCTTCTGGTTAATTTTCATCGACAGGAAATGAAATCAATCTAAAAGCTGAGGGATGATTTTAAAAACTATCACAGGAAAAACATAACAAGTGTCTGTATTAAGCTGTTTTCTACAGGAGTTGAAGTAAACCAACACAACCTTAGACTCCACCCACCTTGTCTCCAGTGGGTGTCACCCAGTAGAACTGGGGGGCGGGGTCAGCATCAGCCCAGCACTCTAATGTGATTGGCTGTCCAAGACTGACGTTCATCGCCAGCGGGAAGGCATGAGGAGAGATGTGAGGCAAGCAGCTGTTGGCTCCGCCCCCTTCTACTCCGCCCCATCCGAGAGCCACCACCTCCTGAAGCTCCCGGCCAGCGAGATGAGGTGGCGAGGAGCAGACGGTGATTGAGGCCTCGAGGATCTTGAGATGTGATTGGTTGCCGAGGTGCGGCCCCCAGGAGGCGAGGCAGTCGCAGCGCAGAGGGTTAGAATGGAGAGAGAGCTCCTCCAGAGAGGAGAGGGAGGAGAGGAGGCTGCTGGAGAGGAGGCTGAGCTGGTTATTATGGAGGAGGAAGGAGCGAAGTGAGGAGATGTAACTGTGAGGAGGAGGAGAGGAGAGGAGAGGAGAGGGTGAAGGGTCGTAGAAGAAGGAAAAGGGGGAAGAATAGGAGAACACGAAAAAATAAAAAGGAGAAAAATGAAGATAAGAGCAAAATGAGGAAAAAATGTAGAAAGAGAATGAGGAGATAAGGGAGGAGGGAAAGGAGGAGCAAGACATGTAGAGAAATTGCAAAAAAGGGGAGAGGGAGAATAAGAGAGAGNGAGAGAGAGAGAGAGAGAGAGAGAGAGAGAGAGAGAGAGAGAAGAAAAGAATTTTAGATTTTCTTTGAAAGAAACTGGATGCATTTAAAAATAAACTCAAAAACTAAAAACAAAAAGAAAGACGGACAGACAGACAGACAGACAGGTAGATACCTGAAGGCCTGCGGGTCGATGTAAGACAGGCGTGGGTTGTTGCAGAGCTCCAGCTTGGCGATCTCTGGAAGGTTCTGGAAGGCTCCTCTCTCTACCAGCAGCAACTCCTCCATGTTGTTCAGACTGAACCACAATTAATCAGTGATCAATAATTCATCATCCACATCGATCAAGGTCGATTATTAAGATCAAAGTATCATGGTCTTTTACAGTAAATGAAATGTTTAAGCCACAGGACGTCCTGAAGAGTCCAGAACATTCTGGGGTTATTTGGGTGTGATGTTGCATTTAATGCCGACTGGAGAATCCGGCATTTTCATTCTCTTTTGGAGTTTCTGGTACTGAAATGGTCAAATGTAAAGATAATGAATATTGCTCTCAGCAGTTTGGTTATCAGACTGACCTGAGCTCCTCCAGATGTGGAAGGTTCTGGAAATCTCCCTGCTGGATACGACTGATTGGGTTCTTATTTAGGTCCAGGAACTTCAGGTTAGGGAGAACGCTCAAGGCATCCCGGGGAACAGACCTACCGGCAAAAAGACGGCTCAATTAACGGCCTGCAGCGTTTCATCCTGAGGGAAGCAAACGTTACACAGATTTAATGCAGCGCCTACTAGGAATTGACCCCCAACCCTGTTCAGACACCTGAGCTGGTTGTCGTAGAAGGAGAGGCTCTCCAGGTAGTCGAGGCCCTGGAAAGCGGCGGCGGGGATGGAGGCCAGCCCCATTCCAGCCAGGACCAGGCTGTGGAGGCGGGACAAAGGCAGGAAGTTCCTCTCCTCCAGACCTAGGATCGGGTTCTCACCGATCATCAGGATCTCCAGGGAGGGCAGGGACTCGAACCAACGACTGTCAATGGCCACCAGCCGGTTAGAGTTCAGGTGGAGCCTTCAGGACAGAAATGTAGAATTAAATCAAACAGAAGCTGAGATGAAAAGATTACAGAGAAATATGGGAACAGGAAATGGAATCAATAAATAGTTACGACCACAGTGAGAACAGAATCCACACTGTGGGACTTGTCTGTCCAAGTTAGGACAGACAAGTCCCACGTTGAGTATCAAGTCAAAACAAGCAAGCTCAGTCAAGTCCCAGTTCAAGACAAGCAAATCTACAACAAGTCCCAAGTCAAAACCCAAGTTTATTTCTAGGTCAAATCCTAAGTCAAAACAGGCCAGGTCCATGTCTGCAGGCAAGCCCAAGTCTCAAGTCTGGATGGGACAAGCTCAGTCATGTCCTACATATGGACAGACAAGTCCTAAATAAGGTTCCAAGTCTCAAGTCAAGTCCCAAGTTAAGACAGATGCATCCAAAGTCAAACCCCAAGTCTCAGGTCATCAATTAAAACAAACGAGTGAACACAAACAAGTCCCAACTCCAGACATGCACATCACATGACAAGTCACATGACAAGTTAAGACTTTGTCAAGTCCCTAAGTTATGCAAGTCCCTTCAAGTTTCCAGGCAAGGCAGACAAATCCCAAGATAAGAACCAAGTCTTTTAGCTTTTGTTGTCATCAAATTTTCTAATTAACTCGAAGTCACATGATCACAACTCATCACCAAGTTCAGCAAACTAACCAATCACAGGCCAGCATCTGAAAGCGCAGAGATTTCTGAGTTCATTAATTACAGCAGAAAGACAAAGACTGAGTTTAGATTCTCACACTGACTGACTTGTGATCTCTAAGAATCACCATGACAACGATCACGTAGCAACAACGACAGGATGAAGATGGCGGTTTGTCTGAGCTGAGGACTGTCGTACCGCAGCAGGTTGGACAGGCCGGAGAAGGCCTTGGGTCCGATGGAGGAGATGCGGTTGTGGTTGATGTAAAGCTCCTCCAGGCTGGACAGGTTCCTCAGACTGAAGTCCTCCAGCTCCTCAATCAGGTTCTCCTCCAGGTACAGAGTCACTAGCCGACCCAGGGAGGACAGTCCCATCAAGCTGACCTGAGAGACGGACAGGATTCATGATGGAGGAGGCAAGAGAGGGAGGAGAGGAAGAAGGAAATGAGATGAGAGAGTGAGAGGAAGAAGAAGGAAACATGGGATGAGAGGGAGGAGAGGAAGGAGAGGAAGAAGGAAACGAGATGAGAGGAAGAAGGAAACATGGGATGAGAGGAAGAAGGAAACGAGATGAGGGAGTGAGAAGAAGAAGGAAACATGGGATGATGATGAGATGAATGGGTCTACGTTGTGTTTGGGGACAATGTTCAGAGTTTATTGTTCTAATAGGAACAAATGTTTATCCCATGTAGCTTTCACTGCCATTAAAGGAGCATACCGGTGATTTTGCATGTTTTAGACCAATAAATACAACCTGCACATGTTACATGACTGGTGAGCCTCCAGAGAATAAATATAAATCAATGAAATGTCTTCAGAGGCGATATAAGGTGTGTGTGTGTGTGTGTGTGTGTGTGTTACCTGGGTGAAGTGGTTCTGGGACAGGTCCAGCTCTGTCAGGTTGGTCAGACTCTGCAGCTCAGTACTGATGAAGGAGATGTTGTTGCTCTGCAGCAGCAGCACCTGAAACACATCACATATCAGCAATCAATGATCATATTGATTACTGAGCATCAGCCTCGCACCGTGATTGGCTGAATGATTATTTCCTGATAGTCTGATACTTTGATCTTATTTATCCTGTTATAGAAACATAAGAAAAGCCTCCATCAGCTACAAATAGGCAGCCACTTTCCCTCTGTGTCAAAATCTCAAGTATTTAACTTAAAGGACCATACCAGTGATTTTGTATGTTTGAGCCCAATAAATACAACCTGCATACTGCCAAGCATTTTCCAAAACATAAAACCGTATTTAATTTTTGTGTTATTTTTCCAAATCCCCAATCTTTGAAAATCAAATGTTCAGGCGATACAAACACATTAAAGGACCATACCGTCCATTTTGCATGTTTGAGCCTAATATATTCAATTTTCATACATGTAACGTTACTGACAATCATTTCCCAAAGCATACTACTGGAACGGTGAATTAAAAATGTTTTTCCTACCTTCCAGACCTCCATTGGTTTCAGTTCATTCTGCTATTAAAATCAACTTGTTGATACTGTAAACGTTCTTGGGATAGGTAATCCATCATCACCAACAAGACGTGTATTCAGGTTTTTTTAGAAGTTATGTAATTTTAGTGTTTAAGCTCAATAAAAAGCGTGGAGTGAATGTATGCCTCCACCGGGGAATATAGTCCCAAAAGAAGACCTGTGTTTATGGAAAAATTTAAAGGACCGTGACTTCATAAGGCTGTGTAACTATTAGCAGGAGAAACATGGATTTTTAAGGTGGGTGTATCACTTGAATATTTGATTTTGAAAGATTAAGAGATTACGCAAAATATCAGGAAAGCTGAAATACGGTTTTATCCTTTGGGAAATGATTGTCAGTAACGTAACATGTATGAAAACTGAATATAATAGGCTCAAACATGCAAAATGGGAGGTATGGTCCTTTAAAATGCAGTGTTTGCCTGCTAACATGCACGATTGTAGACAGTACAGTTGTTTTTAATTTCTCTGTAAAAATAATCATCTCCAAGGACTATATTCCCTGGTGGAGGCATACATTTTCTTGGTATTGGTTAAATTAAATAACCTCAACAAAAAAATAATAGATGTCTGTTTGCTATGATGAATTATTTATCTCAAATACATTTCAAGTCTCTACAGATTGATTTTTATAGCATAACTGGACTGAACTGAAACCAATGTTAGTCTGGAAGGTAGGAAAAACAGTTCTAGTATTTACCGCTCCAGTAGTATCTTTTGGGTTGTATTTATGGGGCTAAAACATGAAAATCCACTGCATAGTCCTTTAATAAAATGTAAGTGTGTGTGTGTGTGTGTTACCTGCGTGTCAGAGGAGACATTAGCCGGGACTCTCTGCAGGTGGAGCTCGTTGCAGTCGACCGTCCTGGCCTGGTGGTAGACAGACTGCGGCGTGTACCAGGGCCGCGTCTCACACACACACTGCAGAGGACACAGCACAGCGCCACCTGCTGGACACACACAAACAGGAAGTCTCGTCTCTGTCCAAACGCTCTGACTGACCTACTTTGATTCAAAAAGACACAAACAAGAACAATAATTCCTGTTCTCTAAATTTAAGGTAAAATTAATTAAATTAAATTAAATTAAAAGGCAGCTGAAGACTTTTGTCTATGAACGCTGCTATATAAATAAATGTATTTTATTACTTTTTTTACTTTTTAATTTAGCTCAGAGTATTTGCAGATTTTGCAGTAACGACATAAAAAACAACAAATTATTCCTTTATGACATCAGATTTAAGCATTTTGGGATAATTTAATGGTTGGAATAAAGTTTTGGATTTATCTTCTTTTCCTAAGAACTTATTACTTTTGGCGTGAAACTTTATAACAGAGGAATTCTTCATCAACTGTATTTGAATATTGGGGAAATTTTTTATCCACCAAAGCGAGGATAAATTTTTTCCACAAAGAACTTCCTGTTTTCTGTCCTTCCTTAGAAGAAAAAGGAGTGCTGCTTATTTTTACTTATTCTTTTTCTTTAAAAAACTACAAAGATTTTCCCTTTTAACCATCTAAAGTCACATTAACGACACTCTCCTTCATTTTCCACAATATTCCAATCAAGTAGGAAATTGATGAGACTTTTTATAATTTAGACTTTTTTTTTTTTGTTCCATCCTTTCAGATTGGATTTTTCTTTTTCAAGAATGAAGAATTTTCTAGAAAAATATCTGAGACTCCAGAGTATTAATTTATTTCCTATATTTCATGTTCTGTTGTGAGTGTTTTTTTTTTTTTAATTTCTTATGCCTCATTGATTGTATATACAGTATCTGTAATATAAATAAAGTTTTTTGTTTTTTTGTTTACCTTGGCTGGTCCCACTTTCTTCGGTGCACACTGATGATGTCACGAGGTAGAGGAGCGCACAGAGGACAGCAGGAAGCATGGCGTGCTGGTGTTGGGGACAGAGAGGACAGGAAGATGGTGTCTTACAGAAGGTCAGACGGAGGCGGAGTCATCGAGAGCTGGATGCAGGACAAACATTTAGAAATTAATTTGTGTTTTGGCTCATTTTCATATTTCAGCAGTTTAAATTCTTATCAGGTGTTTGATGAATAATTGTTGATGCTTTCAGCCTGTAGGGGGCGCTACAGCAACATGATGAATGTGTGTGTTTTAAAATTCTCTGTGAATAAAATCAAAGATTAAAGTCTGATACTAGCAGCTGGAAATACATTAACACACACACACACACACACACACACACACACAGCTCATTAGCAGCAACTGTGTGTTTCTGTGTCAAACCAATGTTCCAAAACATACGAGCAATTAGTCTGACATGACTCTGTGTGTGTGTGTGTGTGTGTATGTGTGGAGAGAGAGAGAGAGAGAGAGAGAGAGAGANACTCTGTGTGTGTGTGTGTGTGTGTATGTGTGGAGAGAGAGAGAGAGAGAGAGAGAGAGAGAGAAAGAGAGGAGGCCTGGTGACAAATATAATCAAATCACAGTCTGTCTCTTCCTTCATCTCTCTCAGCAGCAGACAAAACACACACACACACACACACACACACAGTAACTCTCAAGAGAGTTACTTCTGAGGAAAAGAGGAGGAGAAAAAGAAAAAAAAGCCAGTACACTCTCTCTCTCTCTCTCTCTCTTCCTCGCCCCTTTCCTTAATGTGAGCAGACAGCTGTGTTGTTGTTGGGGACTTCCATACACACACACACACACACACACACACACACGCACACAGAAGGCAGGAAATGGGGACACCTTGCCTCTGCTGCCATGGCAACCAGCCAGGATGTGACATGGGATGATCTAAGGCTCTATGCTGCTCTGCTATTGGCTGAGGGTTTTGGAGGCGGGACGCTGATTAATGAGGCAGAGGAGGCTGAGGTTTTCCTCGCCACCATCCCTGTAAAAACCTCAACGACCTCAGGTCACATGTTTCCACGGTATCCACGTCCTTAAAGGACTACCTGTGGTTTTGCATATTTGAACCCGATATAAAACAACCCACATACACAGTACATTACTGCCAACCATTATCCAAAACATACTACTGCAGCAGTAAATTTTAGATTATTTTTCCTACCTTCCAAGCTGCCTTTAGTTTCAGTTCATTCCAGTACGACATAAAAATCAACTTATAGATACCTGAAACATGCTGAGATAAATAATCATCACAGCAAAGATGACATCAATTACATTTTTTTTATTAAAGTAACTTTATTTATCTGATCAGACACGGAGCTGCACAGAAGGTGATGTATGTCTCCGCCAGGAAATATAGTTCTAGGATCATTTCTACATTCTACATGTCAGCAGGTGAAGCGTTGAATTTTAAGGTGTTTGTATCACCTGAACATTTCATTTTGAAGGATTAGGAGATTTGGCAAAATAACAGGAAAACTAAAAACAGCTTTATGTTTTGGAAATTGGTTGTCAGTAAATAACGTTTATGTTTATTTATTGGGCTTAAAAATGAAAAATCGCTGGTTTGATGCCCGAAACTTTGGTACAAAAGGATTCATGTCCATTCATGTCTGATGTAAGAGTTCATTATGAGTTTGCTGCAGTTCTTCATCAGACCTTCATCAAAAGCTAACCGCTAACTGCTAACTGTGGCTATTAGCAGCTACAGGACGGCAGCGTGACTAATGAGTCAGGCTGCGTTTACCCGGTCTGGGTTAAACTGCATTTCATTCTGGATCTGACCTGCTGATTATGTGACTTCCTGTCTGAACAGGAAGTGGAATGTCCCAGCTGCTTCCACACAGCTCTGACGTTAGCTTTTACACAGAGAAAAGGCATTTATTACACCATCGTACTTCTCCTGTTTGATGAACAGAACACACACCGTAGTCGTACTTTTATCTTGCAGCTGTAATTTCTGAGTCTCACCTGAATGCAGCAAACAGATTGAAGCGTGTTTTTACTAAAATATAAGAGCTGTCCTTCTCGTTAACTACAGAGTGAAGGCGGGTCAGACGTGCTCTCTAACATCTGAACACATCCCCCTCTGCAGCTGAACAGATGGAATATTGATGAACTGATATTATTTATTTAATGAGCTGCGAGCGCCTCGTTAAGCATGTGTAACAGGTGTTCACTTCTACTGTTACTCTCGGTTAGGTGTACACCCGTGAATAACAGTTAGTACTCTGCGT